>NC_069432.1:43732405-43749873 GCF_026875155.1 Cherax quadricarinatus
ATATGTTCAAAGGGTTTTGGTTACCAAAAAAGAGATGAATCTCTTCGGGGTGCGTTTTTTGACTGCAATAGTGATTTTTTCTCCCTTTTCTATGTCAGTTAATAAAAGGGGAGGGATAATATAGATTGGAGAAAGCGTTGCGAATATAACTGCAAATATAACTGAAATGCAAAAGGTCGTCTTGTTTTAGTTGGTTTTATTTATACCTAGAACTCCATTTATATTCCTCTTCCATAGAAAAACTTAGTGGAAGTTTTCTATGTTGTTTAAGAGTTCTACAGTGTTGAGGCGTCTTGGGATGATGACCAAGACATCGTCAACATTCTTTAACCATGTAACACTGCCTGGTACTTCACTCTCCTCCTAATCCTCCAGGCGCTAAAGAGATTTTATATGATCCGTTTACGTTCAAAAGGTATTTGAATTCTTCTCCTCCTACTCTGCAATCATTCCATCTGCAAATCTGTACAGTTATAAGTTGCATTTGAGCTCACATTCTCGTGCACATTGCTTCTGTGTTCACATTTCCCTTGTCTATAGTTTCCAGGTTCAATCCCTCAGTATCTATAGCTTAAATGTACGCTGCCTCTGGCGTCAGAACTCCTACGTTAATAACTCTCGTATCCATTACCCGTGGGTCAACAGATTTTTTTTTTTTTTTTTTTTATTATCACACTGGCCGATTCCCACCAAGGCAGGGTGGCCCGAAAAAGAAAAACTTTCACCATCATTCACTCCATCACTGTCTTGCCAGAAGGGTGCTTTACACTACAGTTTTTAAACTGCAACATTAACACCCCTCCTTCAGAGTGCAGGCACTGTACTTCCCATCTCCAGGACTCAAGTCCGGCCTGCCGGTTTCCCTGAATCCCTTCATAAATGTTACTTTGCTCACACTCCAACAGCACGTCAAGTATTAAAAACCATTTGTCTCCATTCACTCCTATCAAACACGCTCACGCATGCCTGCTGGAAGTCCAAGCCCCTCGCACACAAAACCTCCTTTACCCCCTCCCTCCAACCCTTCCTAGGCCGACCCCTACCCCGCCTACCTTCCACTACAGACTGATACACTTTGAAGTTATTCTGTTTCGCTCCATTCTCTCTACATGTCCGAACCACCTCAACAACCCTTCCTCAGCCCTCTGGACAACAGTTTTGGTAATCCCGCACCTCCTCCTAACTTCCAAACTACGAATTCTCTGCATTATATTCACACCACACATTGCCCTCAGACATGACATCTCCACTGCCTCCAGCCTTCTCCTCGCTGCAACATTCATCACCCATGCTTCACACCCATATAAGAGCGTTGGTAAAACTATACTCTCATACATTCCCTCTTTGCCTCCAAGGACAAAGTTCTCTGTCTCCACAGACTCCTAAGTGCACCACTCACTCTTTTTCCCTCATCAATTCTATGATTCACCTCATCTTTCATAGACCCATCCGCTGACACGTCCACTCCCAAATATCTGAATACGTTCACCTCTCCATACTCTCTCCCTCCAAACTGATATTCAATCTTTCATCACCTAATCTTTTTGTTATCCTCATAACCTTACTCTTTCCTGTATTCACCTTTAATTTTCTTCTTTTGCACACCCTACCAAATTCATCCACCAATCTCTGCAGCTTCTCTTCAGAATCTCCCAAGAGCACAGTGTCATCAGCAAAGAGCAGCTGTGACAACTCCCACCCTGGTGTGATTCTTTATCTTTTAACTCCACGCCTCTTGCCAAGACCCTCGCATTTACTTCTCTTACAACCCCATCTATAAATATATTAAACAACCACGGTGACATCACACATCCTTGTCTAAGGCCTACTTTTACTGGGAAAAAATTTCCCTCTTTTCTACATACTCTAACTTGAGCCTCACTATCCTCGTAAAAACTCTTCACTGCTTTCAGTAACCTACCTCCTACACCATACACTTGCAACATCTGCCACATTGCCCCCTATCCACCCTGTCATACGCCTTTTCCAAATCCATAAATGCCACAAAGACCTCTTTAGCCTTATCTAAATACTGTTCACTTATATGTTTCACTGTAAACACCTGGTCCACACACCCCCTACCTTTCCTAAAGCCTCCTTGTTCATCTGCTATCCTATTCTCCGTCTTACTCTTAATTCTTTCAATTATAACTCTACCATACACTTTACCAGGTACACTCAACAGACTTATCCCCCTATAATTTTTGCACTCTCTTTTATCCCCTTTGCCTTTATACAAAGGAACTATGCATGCTCTCTGCCAATCCCTAGGTACCTTACCCTCTTCCATACATTTATTAAATAATTGCACCAACCACTCCAAAACTATATCCCCACCTGCTTTTAACATTTCTATCTTTATCCCATCAATCCCGGCTGCCTTACCCCCTTTCATTTTACCTACTGCCTCACGAACTTCCCCCACACTCACAACTGGCTCTTCCTCACTCCTACAAGATGTTATTCCTCCTTGCCCTATACACGAAATCACAGCTTCCCTATCTTCATCAACATTTAACAATTCCTCAAAATATTCCCTCCATCTTCCCAATACCTCTAACTCTCCATTTAATAACTCTCCTCTCCTATTTTTAACAGACAAATCCATTTGTTCTCTAGGCTTCCTTAACTTGTTAATCTCAGTCCAAAACTTTTTCTTATTTTCAACAAAATTTGTTGATAACAGCTCACCCACTCTCTCATTTGCTCTCTTTTTACATTGCTTCACCACTCTCTTAACCTCTCTCTTTTTCTCCATATACTCTTCCCTCCTTGCATCACTTCTACTTTGTAAAAACTTCTCATATGCTAACTTTTTCTCCCTTACTACTCTCTTTACATCATCATTCCACCAATCGCTCCTCTTCCCTCCTGCACCCACTTTCCTGTAACCACAAACTTCTGCTGAACACTCTAACACTACATTTTTAAACCTACCCCATTCCTCTTCGACCCCATTGCCTATGCTCTCATTAGCCCATCTATCCTCCAATAGCTGTTTATATCTTACCCTAACTGCCTCCTCTTTTAGTTTATAAACCTTCACCTCTCTCTTCCCTGATGCTTCTATTCTCCTTGTATCCCATCTACCTTTTACTCTCAGTGTAGCTACAACTAGAAAGTGATCTGATATATCTGTGGCCCCTCGATAAACATGTACATCCTGAAGTCTACTCAACAGTCTTTTATCTACTAATACATAATCCAACAAACTACTGTCATTTCGCCCTACATCATATCGTGTATACTTATTTATCCTCTTTTTCTTAAAATATGTATTACCTATAACTAAACCCCTTTCTATACAAAGTTCAATCAAAGGGCTCCCATTATCATTTACACCTGGCACCCCAAACTTACCTACCACACCCTCTCTAAAAGTTTCTCCTACTTTAGCATTCAGGTCCCCTACCACAATTACTCTCTCACTTGGTTCAAAGGCTCCTATACATTCACTTAACATCTCCCAAAATCTCTCTCTCTCCTCTGCATTCCTCTCTTCTCCAGGTGCATACACGCTTATTATGACCCACTTCTCGCATCCAACCTTTACTTTAATCCACATAATTCTCGAATTTACACATTCATATTCTCTTTTCTCCTTCCATAACTGATCATTTAACATTACTGCTACCCCTTCCTTTGCTCTAACTCTCTCAGATACTCCAGATTTAATCCCATTTATTTCCCCCCACTGAAACTCTCCTACCCCCTTCAGCTTTGTTTCGCTTAGAGCCAGGACATCCAACTTCTTTTCATTCATAACATCAGCAATCATCTGTTTCTTGTCATCCGCACTACATCCACGCACATTTAAACAACCCAGTTTTATAAAGTTTTTCTTCTTCTCTTTTTTAGTAAATGTATACAGGAGAAGGGGTTACTAGCCCATTGCTCCCGGCATTTTAGTCGCCTCATACGACACGCATGGCTTACGGAGGAAAGATTCTTTTCCACTTCCCCATGGACAATAGAAGAAATAAAAAAGAACAAGAGCTATTTAGAATAAGGAGAAAAACCTAGATGTATGTATATATATATATGCATGTGCGTGTCTGTGAAGTGTGACCAAAGTGTAAGTAGGAGTAGCAAGATATCACTGTTATCTAGCGTGTTTATGAGACAGAAAAAGATTTCAACAGATTTCAAGTCCATAATATATAATATGTCAATACCCGGGTCTGAAGCTCCTCTAGCTATTGCGCAAACGCGGAGAGACGAGAGACTGCGAGAGAAAGAGCGAAAGATAGATAGATAGATAAATAGAGAGAGAGAGAGAGAGAGAGAGAGAGAGAGTTAGGGTGGATGGGCGGAAAGAGAGAGACATGCAGCAGCATTCATGGATGATCGTTCCCGTAGTCTGGAAATTACACATTTTTTAATGTTTCCGATACTACTTTATAATGTGATGTACTATAATATTCACATACCACAGTATAATATTTTGTGTTGTGATGTTCATATGTTATTCTGTTATACCTGGAAAGTGGGCGGAATCGTAAATGCTCTATCAACAACTAGTCTTGATAAAGCAGTGCCTGACAGGTTGTGCATAATTGTATATAGTTCTTCTGTTTTCTAATTATGTCCAAGAATCTGTATTGATAAAGCCACTGGATGGCGAAACGTCTACAATGAAGATAACCAGATGTTGCACAAGTGTCTTAACTTTCATCTTGTCGGTATTGTATACCTGTCTTGCACAACTTGTCAGACACTGCAACATCATGGTATCTTGATTTAGAGGACATCTACTTGACCTTCTTCACGACTTCGACAACTAGCCATCAATTTGGAAGGACTACTTCACTGGGTATCCCGCCTACAGAGACTATGCCCTCGTCTGCTAACGCGTCACTATTCAGACGACTATTTAAGCGCCAGTCTCATTACTGTGCTTAGGAATCTCTACAACCATGCATGGTGCTTGTGTAAACACCACCTCCAAGCCTGAGGGGACTGATTACCTCATCTTTTGTATATAGTTCTTTCTGTTTCTAATTTTGTCCAAGAATCTGTATTGACTTAAAACCATGGATGGCGAAACGTTTACAATAAAGATAACCAGATGTTGCACAAGTGGTCTTAATTTTCATCTTGTCGGTATTGTTATACCTTGTTTGCACAAATCTAGGATACCGTTTAAGGTTCGACTTTATTAATGAGACTATTTTAGGTGGATGAGAGAGTGATGTTTTGAGAAATGTTAAGTGAAACTTTTGGAATTTGAGTCAACATAATTGTTTGGGAAAACAAATACCCATTGTGGGAGACACTGTTGTGGAAGATGTAGGAAAGTACAAAATTCATTAAAGCACTTAGGCTAAAGAATTCCTTTATTTCTGGTTTATTGCCTCCGCAAAAGATATTAGATGATAGAGAGGGACGAGAAGAAATACTTGTGTGTGGTTATCGTGTGTGTGGGTGAAATGTACTCGTGTACTTGGAAGTTTCAGTGTCTATTCATTTAGGAAAATGATGTTTTTTAACAAAATAGAAAACTGATAACTTTTTTGTAGCAGATTTCGTGGTGGGAAAATCAACTTTAACACTTAATGAAACTTAAATAGAAGTCCGAGATTATCACTAAGTAACCTCACCTTGGTGGCCGAGTTGGGTAGCAGCTTGGTCTTGTCTGGCTGGTCTGCTGTTCAAGGCTGTCTTGGTGGGTGTAATTACAGGACGCAGTTTTCTGTGTGTCCCCTCCTGTAATTCCACCCACCTGGACAGTCTCGGCAGTAGACCAGCTAGACAAGACCAAGATACCATCCAACAAGGTTACTGGGGAGGGGCCAACACACACTACACAACACACTCACACACCACACACACAACACACACACACACCCGTCCACCCAAACCAACCACCAGCAACAACCCACTCACGCAACACACTCACTCAACAACCACGCACCACCCCCCAAAAACCCAAACCACCCGCCACCTGGGAGTGAGGAAGGGAGTTCATCAGAGGGGACACAGGTGGAACTCTGGACACACGGAAACTAGGGGAAAGCACCAAACAACGGGAGTGGGAAATGTGAAGGGTTGACATACGGGGGCCCACGGATGGACACTGGAAACACAAACCACACCTGTACTATGAACCACAACCCCACCATGATCAAACACCCGTCCATCACCAACCACCCACCCAACACCACCCAGCCACCAGCCCCACTGGGAAAGTGGAGGAAGGGAGTTCATCTGAGAGGGACTCAGGTGGACTTCTGGACACACGGTAACTGGAAATGCCACCAAGACAACCGGGAGTGGGAAATGTGGGACGGGTTGACTTCTGGGCTAGTGGCCTGTGACCGTGGCCCACGGCTGGAGACCTGGAAAAACATAAACCACCATGACTATGACCACACCATCATTGATCACACACACACCAACACACACTCACACAACACACACACACACACACACACCCGCCCATCCAAACCCACCACCCAACTACCACCCAGCACCCGCCCCCGGAAGTGAGGAAGGGAGTTCATCTGAGGGGACACAGGTGGACTTCTGACCACGGAACTAGGGAAAGCACCAAGACAAACCGGAGAGTGGGAAATGTGAAGGGTTTTGACTTCTGGGGGCCCACGGCTGGAGAACTGGGAAACATAAACCTCACCTATGACCACACCCAACCATGATCACACACACACACACACACACACACACACACACACACACACACACCCGCCCACCCCAAAAACCCAACCACCCACCTACACAACAAGCCACCCGCCCACCTGGGAAAGTGAGGAAGGGAGTTCATTTGAGGGGACACAGGTGGACTTCTGGACACACGGAACTAGGGAAAGCACCAAAATAACCGGAAACATAAATCACACGTGACTATGACCACACCTCACTATGACCTCACCTATGATCAGACCTGACTATGACCTCCACATGATCACATCTACGATCCATGATCCACACCTGGGAATTCATCTGAGGGGACACAGATGGACTTCTGGACTTCTGGACTTCTGGAAAGGTTGACATCCGGGGGCCCACGGATGGAGACCTGGAAACAAACCACACCTGACCATGATCACACCCGCCCATCCAACCACCGGAAAAATAAACCGTGAACCATAAACCACACCTGACTATTACCACACCTAACTATGACCACACCTCACCATGATCCACACCTCACCATGATCCACACCTCACCATGATCCACACATCACCATGATCCCACACTCGCTAAACTAACTAAAGAAACTAAACTTAAGTAAGTACCAAACAAACTGGAGTACACAAAACATCTAGTAACTCCAACCCAGGTCTCACCATAAACAGTAAATTCGTTTATGGCGCATCAATGTTACAGAACACTTGGAAAAAAAACAATAAGTTGAATTTAACCATATATGGTTAGACACTGCGGACTCATTTTAACCAGAAGAGAATTCTCCAGTTATATATCACCCACACATCGTCACTAAGATGACTAGAAGAAGCATTTTCCAGTATCATGCCGCCACCAATAATGGCATCGTTTCATCTATTTCATGCAATGCATCATTGAAAGATTGTTTGCCGTTAACCAATTTTTATATTTAAGACAGTGGAATTTTAATTCTGTATGGATGTCACGACTTCATTGGCAATAATGGGTATTTTCAAATTCGAAAAAAAGCTAGGGGACATAGTCGGTTACCTGATCAAGAGCCCCTCAACAGCATAAGGGGCAAAATAATGGAATTAGTTGAAATAACATGTAACAATCTAAGTTGAATGGTAGTGAAGTAACTGGTCATCCACCTATCACACAGTAAAGCAATCAAGGAATTGCTTATGTTTCATTGTACATAGGGGTGGGTGGGGAAGATATAATTAAATAAGCAAGAGTAAAATAAGAAATAACATAAAAAAGGAGGAGGAACATTGCATACAGCCTACTGGACTGTGCGGGGCTGGTCCTATTCTCCCACCAGCTAAGCCAAGGGGCCTTGACCTAGTGAGGAGACGGCATCCGACTAGTAGCACAAGCTAGTAGTGTCCACACTCTTACCACCACACACCACTCATGTATTTATCCAACCTATTTTTAAAACTACACATGGGTCTTTATCTATGACGGTACTCACGGAATTTGTTCACTTCCATCAAACCAGTGCTTTCTCTGAATCGAATTTTTCCAGTTTAAAACCATTTCTGCGAGTCCTGTCGATGTTAGATATTTTAGCACGTTGTTTACATCCACTTTATTAAATTCCTGTTTTCCTTTTATTACAAACCCTAATTACGCCTTTTCTGGAGAGTGCAGATTCAGGTGACCAAACTGCGCGCATAATCTAAATAAGCTAACAAAGATATATGGAATGAAGAACAACTTGGTCGTCCATTATTTATACTTCCTGTTATGAAGCCAAGAATTCTCGTTAATTTTTATCGCGAACACTTATGCGGTGTTATCTTAGGAGGCTTCTATAGGAAGTTCTGAGGGAGGCTGTATTTGATCTTCTTCCTGGGTCTGGGATCTCCTGTCTGTCTTCTCCATTCACTCTCTTTCCTCTTTCGATTTTGACCATCTCTCTCAGTTTCTGCCTTTTTTCTTGTGTTCTGTCGCGGTTCGAGATACACCTTCCTGTATGCCGGCATGTCTCTTAATCGTGCTTTCTCCTGCAGGATCTGGTCCGAGTCGCTTCTGCTGAAGGTCATCTACTGGCGGGTTTATTTTTTCACAACCCCCCTATCTCCGAAAATTTTCAGCTGGGTCATGTCGTCTTCTCCTATTGCTTTCATGGATGCTTTCAATTTGCTTTTTGTTCCCCTTGTTTTCTTGCTTCATATGTTCCCTTTAAACTTCCTGTACGCCCACAAAAGAATGACCACCCTTCATTCTACCACTGCATTATCCCTGTGTATCCCTCGATTTTAATTTGGTTTCCTCCACTGCAGACTTTCCTTTCATCAGTTTCACTGGTGTTGTAACTGGGCTCAGTGGCTGTGATTTTCCATTCTCGGCTTTTCCTTGGGTCTGTTGTTGTTGTTAGGGCCTCCCCTCCACATAATGCTTTGCTCTTTCACTTGCTACAGTCTCCTTGATTGAGCTTCTCCTGCAGTTGTGCCTTCTTTCCCTACAGTCCTTATTTTGGCTGAGGTAGCAGTCTCTGTGTCAATCCCAAAATGTTCTTTAGTTCTTTAGGCTGTTTCAGATTTTTCATCCTCTTCTAAACTCTGTATGTAGCTTTTGCTGCTTTGACATTGCACCTCCCATTCCTGCTTTCCATATCTATCCTCTCTTCACATTCTCATGCTAAGTTCTTTAGTTTCTTTTCCCAATCTATGATCCCTTTTTATCGAGCTCTGCTGCCAATTTCCTTTGCAGTTTCCTCTCCTGTCCTTGGTTTTTCTTGTTGCTCTCTGGCAACCATTTTTGTTTTATCTGATTGCCTCGAGTGCGAAACCTATGTTTTCTGTATGTTAGGTTAGTAGTGTGTATGTCAAAGTGTGGAGGAACTGTGTGCGCCTTGTGGGAGAGGATTGGGGGAGGGTAGGGGGGGAGGGTTTAGGGAGAACTGAAACGGGGGAGGGGAGGGAGTGATCGGAGGGAGGGGAGGGATCAGGGGAAGTAGTGGAGATGTCGGTGGTGGAGGGGGGGAGTGTATGTAGTGGGTCTGGATATGAAGTGAGTGTGTGTGTGTGTGTGTTTGGTGTGTGTGTGGTGTGTGTGTGTGTGTGGTGTGTGTGTGTGTCGTGTGTGTGTGTTGTGTGTGTGTGTAGTGTGTAATTTTTTGTGTTAATTTTGTGTGGATATGTGTGGGTTTATTATGTATTTGAAAGGTAGGTGCTTGTGCGGTTTTAATGTAAGTCTCGTGGTCCCTTGGCTGCCCACAACTGCTTGTGACCTGACCCCCAACCTCCTGGGAACTTACCGGCAGTACTTAGTGTGTGTCTGTGTGTGTGTTGTGTGTGTGGTGTGTGTGTGTGTGTGTGTGGTGTGTTTGTGTGTGTGTGTGTGTGTGTGTGTTTGTGTGTGTGTGTGTGTGTGTGTGTTTGTGTGTTTATATGTGTGTGGGTGTGTGTGTGTTTTTGTGTATTGTATGTGATATATGTGTGTGTTATGTGGTGTGTGTGTGTGTGTTGTGTGTTGTGTGTGTGTATGTGTTGTGTGTGTATGTGTGTGGTGTGTGGTGTGTGTGTGTTTGTGTAGTATGTTATGTGTGTATATGGGTGTGTGTGTGTGTGTGTGTTTGTGTATGTGTGTGTATATATGTGTGTGTATATGTGTGAGTGTGTGTGTGTGTGACTGTGTGTGTGTGAGTTGTGTTGTGTGTGTGTGTGTGTGTGTGTGTGTGTGTGTGTGTTAGTGTATTGTGATGTGTATATATGTGTGTGTGTGTGTATGGTGTGTGTGTGTGAAGTGTGTGTGTGTGTTTTGTGTGCGTGTGTGTGTGTGTGTGTGTGTGTGTGTGTGATGTGTGTATTTGGGAGTGTGTGTGTGCTGTGTGTGAGTATGTGTGTTTGTGTGTGTGTGAGTGTGGGGAGTGTTTGTATACACACACACAACACACACACACACACACATACCACACACACACCACACAACACACACACACACACCCACACACAACACAAACAACACTCACGTAATCACAATGTCTTATTTAGCTATCCGGCATAGATAAGAGTGGTCATAGTGTGGTGTGGCTTTGTTGAGGTGTGGTCATAGGAGGGTGTTGGTGGTTATAGTGAGGTTGTGGTCATAGTGAGGAGTGGTCATTGTGGGTGTGGTCATAGTGAGGTGTGGTCATAGTGAGGTGTGGTCATAGTAGGTGTGGTCATAGTGAGGTGTTTGGTCATAGGAGATGTGATCATAGTGACGTGGTGTGGTATCTTGTGATGTGTGGTCATAGTGTGTAGTGGTTCATAGTGATGTGTTGTCATAGTGAGGTGTGTTTCATAGATGGTGTTCTGTGTTCATAGTGAAGGTGTGTCATTGGTATGTGTGGTCATAGTGAGGTGTGGTCAATGTGAGGTGAGGTCATAGTGAGGTGAGGTTCATAGTGAGTGTTGTCATAGTGAGGTGGGGTCCTAGTGAGTGTGGTCTTAGTGAAGGTATGGTCATAGTGAGGTGGTGGTAATAGTGAGTGAGGTCATAGTGAGGTGTTGTATAGTGAGGTTTGGCATAGTGAGGTGTGGTCATAGTGAGATGTGATCATAGTGGTGTGGTCATTGTTGAGGTTGTGGTCATAGTGAGTGTGTGTCATTAGTGAGGTGTGTTATAGTGAGTCTGTGTTCATAGTGATGGTGTTGTCATAGTGAGGTGTGTTCATAGTGAAGGTGTGGTCATAGTGAGGGTGTGGTCATAGTGAGTGTGGTCTAGTGTGGTGTGGTCATAGTGAGGTGTGGTCATAGTGAGGTGTGGTCATAGTGAGGTGTGGTCATAGTGAGGTGTGGTCATAGTGAGGTGTGGTAATAGTGAAGGTGTGGTCATAGTGAGGTGTTGTATAGTGAGGTGTTGATCACTATTGAGGTGTTGTCATAGTGAGGTTTGTTGTGGTCCATAGTGAGGTGTGGTAATTGTGAGGTGTGGTCATAGTGTGGATGTGATCATAGTGAGGTGTGGTCATGGTGAGGTGTGGTCATAGTGAGGTGTGGGTCATAGTGAGGTGTTGTCATAGTGAGGTGTGTTCATAGTGAGTGTGGTCATAGTGAGGTGTGGTCATAGTGAGGTGTGGTCATAGTGAGGTGTGGCATAGTGAGGTATGTGGTCATAGTGAGTGTTGGTCATAGTGAGGTGTTGTCATAGGTGTGTGGTCTTAGTGAGTGGGGGTCATAGTGTGTGTGTGTCATAGTTGACGGTGTGGTCTTAGTGATGTGAGGTCCTAGTGAGGTGGGGATAGTGAGGTGTGATCATAGTGCAGGTGTGGTCATAGTGAGGTGTGGTCATAGTGAGGTGTGGTCATAGTGAGGTTGTGAATCATAGTGAGGTGTGGTCATTGTGAGGTGTGCGTGGTCATAGTGAGGTGTGGGTCATATGTGAGGTGTTGTCTTAGTGAGGTGTGTGCATAGTGACCGGTGTTGTCATATTGAGGTGTGTTTCATATGAGGTGTGGTCATAGTGAGGTGTGGTCATAGTGAGTGTGGTCATGTGAGGTGTGTTGTGGTCATAGTGAGGTGTGGTCTTAGTGAGGTGTGGTCATAGTGAGGTGTGGTATAGTGCAGGTGTGGTCATAGTGAGGTGTGGGTCATAGTGAGGTGTGTCATAGAGAGGATGTTGTCTTAGTGAGGTGTTGTCATAGTGATGGTGTTTGTCATAGTGAGGTGTGGTCATAGTGAGGTGTGGTCATAGTGAGGGTGTGGTCATAGTGAGATGTGATCATAGTGAGGTTGTGGTCAGTGTGAGGTTGTGGTCGTAGTGAGGTGTGGTCATAGATGTGGTTGTTGTCATAGTGAGGTGTGTTCATAGTGAGGTGTGGTCATAGTGAGGTTGATTGGTCATAGTGAGGTCGTGTGGTCATAGTGAGGTGTGGTCAATAGTTGATGGTGGTCATAGTGAGGTGACGTCATAGGATGTGTGTTCCAATAGTGTGGTGTGGTCTTAGTGAGTCGTGGACATGGTGAGGTGTGGTCATAGTGAGGTGTGGTATAGTGTGGTGTGGTCATAGTGAGGTGTGGTCATAGTGAGGTGTGATCATAGTGAGTGTGGTCATAGATGAGGTGTGGTATTAGTGAGGTGTGGTCATAGTTTTTTTTGGGGGAGGTGTTGTCATAGTGGAATGTGGGTCATAGTGAGGTGTGGTAATAGTGAGGTGTGGTCATAGTTGAGGTGCTGGCATAGTGAGGGTGTTCATAGTGAGGTGTGGTCATAGTGAGTGTTGTATAGTGAGGCCTGTGGTCATTGTGAGGTGTGGTCATAGTGAGTGTTGTCATAGTGAGGTGTGATCATAGTGAGGTGTGGTAATAGTGAAGGTGTTGTTCTTAGTGAGGTGAGGTCATAGTGTCGGTGTGGTTCAGTGTGTAGAGTAAGTCGCTTTGCGTGCGCCCCCTCGCCCCCCCCCCCAAAAAAAGAATTACTAATGAAATTTCTGCCTCTCATTCCCCTCAAAGTTCATATCTTGCTATGTCCGTGGCCTAAGGACTTATATCTTAGCTATGTCGTGGACCCTTGGGTTTATATCTAGCTATGTCGTGGACCTTAGGATTATTTCTAGCTATTGTCGTGGACCCTAGGATTATATTAGGCTATGTCGTGGACCCTCAGGATTATATCTAGCTATTGTCGTGGGACCCTCAGGATTATTATCTAGCTATGTCGTGGACCCTCAGGATTATATCTGCAATGTCGTGACCCTCAGGGATTATATCTAGCTATGTCGGTGGGACCATCAGGATTATATCTAGCTATGTCGTGCACCCTCAGGATTATATCTAGCTATGTCGTGGCCCTCAGGATTATATCTAGCTAGGTCGTGGACCCTAAAGGAGTATATCTATGTATGTCGTGGACCCTTCGCAGGATTATATCTAGCTATGTCGTGGACCGCAGGATTATATTCTAGCTATGTCGTGCACCCTCAGGATTTTATCTAGCTATGTAGTGGACCATCAGGATTATATCTAGCTATGTCAGCGGACCCTTCAGGATTATATATAGCTATGTCGTGGACACCCTCTGGATTATATCGAGCTATGTCGTGGTCCCTCAGGATTATATCTGGCTATGTCGTGGGTCCTACAGGATTATCTAGCTATGGTCGTGACCCTCAGATTATATCTAGCTATGCGTGGACCCTCAGGGATTATTTAGCTATGTCGTGGACCCTCAGGATTATATCTAGCTATGTCGTGGACCCTCAGGATTATATCTAGCTATGTCGTGGACCCTCAGGATTATATCTAGCTATGTCGTGACCCTCAGGAGTGATATCTAGCTATGTCGTGGACCCTCGGATTATATTAGCTATGTTCGTGGAACCTCAGGATTATATCTAGGCTATGTTCGTGGACCTCAGGATTATATCTAGCTATGTTCGTGGAACTTGGAATAATATATAGATTTCGTGGGACCCTCAGGTTATATCTAGCATACTGTCGTGGCCCTCTGGATTATATATAGCTATATAGTGGACTAGGTTTAATATCTAGCTATGTCGTGGACCCTCAGGCTGTATCTCGCTATGTCGTGGACCCTCAGGTTATAATTGGATATGTCGTGGATCCTCTGGATATATCTAGCTATATCGTGGATCCTCAGGTTATATCTCGCTATGTCGTGGACCCTCAGGTTATATCTAGCTATGTCGTGGATCCTCAGGTTGTTTCTGGCTATGTCGTGGGCCCTCAGGTTATATCTCGCTATGTCGTGAACCCTCGGGTTATATCTCGCTATGTCATGAACCCTCAGGCTATATTCGATATGTCATTGACCCTGGGCTTATATCTTCGCTATGTCGTGGACCCCCGTCCATATCTCGCTATGTGTGGAACACTCAGGTTATATCTTGCTTATGTCGTGTACCCTCGGCTATTATCTCGCTATGTCGTGGGACCCTCAGGTTATATCACGTATGTCGTGGACCCTCAGGTTAACATCTGGATATGTCGGGATCCTCAGGTTATAATTGCTAAGTTCGTGGATCTCAGGTTATATTCAGTTATGTCGTGGATCTTTGGTTCTATCTCGCTATGTCGTTGACCCTCAGGTTATATCTCGCTTTGTCGTGAACATCGGTTATATCTCGTAGATGTCGTGGACCCTCAGGCTATATCTCGCTATGTCGTGGACACTCAGGCTATATATCGCTTATGTCGTCGTCCCTCAGTTGTATCTCGCTATGTCGTGACCGTAGTCTATATCTCGCTATGTCGTGGACTCTCAGGGTAAATCTTGTTGGCTATGTCGTGGGCGTCAGTTTATATCTCGCTATGTCGTGGACCTCAGGTTATATCTCGCTATATAGTTGGACCCTCGGTTATATCTCGCTTTGTCGTGGACCCTCAGTTATATCTTCGCTATGTCGTGGACCCTCAGGCTATATATCGCTATGTCGTGGACCCTCAGGATATGTCTCTCTATGTCGTGGATCCTCAGGATATGTCGCTGTATGTCGTGGATCGTCAAGATTTATTATCCGCTTGTCGAGGACCCTCCAATCACGCTATGCACACGAGCTTCAATTCCTCTGATCAAGACTGCATCAACAAGATTTATTTTTATTTTCTCAAAGTTATATTTAAGTACTTAAATTTTGGCAGAGTGTCTCAGAACTGTATAGGTCTTTTTCCTAGTGTCAAGGTTTTTAAATATGAAAATAGTCCTATTTCCTCGGATCAAAACTGCGTCATCAGGATTTTGTTTTTATATTTTTTCAAGACTCGAGTAACTGAAATGTGGCGTTTGTAGTCCCTAGAGTTTATTACTCTAGTTAACATTTTATTTAAGTTCTTATCTGTCATGTACATAAGGGGCGGTTCCAAGGTTCCCGCGCGCGGAGCAAAAAAAAATTTGAAAATTATGAAAACTGAGTTATTGTTACCAAAAAATAGCTGAACTTTCTGGCTACACGTTGGTATAATTATTATCCTTGTACGATGTTTCTAAAAGGAATTACAGCCATTTATAACAGGCATGGTGACAGCGCTGACGCAACATATTGCGTAAGAAGCGCTGACTCAGCTTTGTTGACGTTTTTGTTACGTTTTCCCCCGTGTTATTTTGATCGTTTTCGTACATCTTTATGTCTAATATAATACAAATTCACCATCTGAGATCATGCCAGAGTGGGCGGAGATAATATGGTCAAGGAACCAATCGGGAACCCCTGGGAATAGTGCATAAAATGGCCGACACCTCCAGCCAACAAAATATTCAATACCCACGCTAATATCAATTATAAGGCTTATTTATCTATCACAATTGATCTATTATGATATAATGCAATATAATAATAGCATATAACCATAAAAAGTACACCTCAAAAAAAAAGTATATAGCATAATATGACGCCCCAAGGAATAAATTTCTATCGATATTTCCCCTGAAGGTGAAGAGAGGATCCGCCCTCTCTCATCAGTGATGAGAGAAAACGTATTTACAATGGTTAACTGTAATAAACACTCGTAGGCCGCGGAAAAAGTGTAAAATAAAGCGAATTTTTCGGGGAAAAAAATTATTTCCCGGGCAGCGGGGGTGCCGCGCGCTTCGGCCTATATCTCGAAAGTAAGTTATTTACCTATTTATGGATCCCCTATCCTTATTTATGAATGAATTGACTTGATTTTCACAACAAACATAGAAGAATGATTGCTTTACAAAATGTCAGAAGCGTTTCTGAAGTATCCCAAATATTTTCAGATTTGTGTGGGCAACAAGACCGACATCTTCCAAAATGTCAAAAAAGTTATGAAACTTTATTTTTTTTAGCATGAAGATAAGATTTATTATATAATTGCGGACTTACATATGATGGAATTAGAAGTGTTCTATCAGCAGAAAATGTCAAAACCACTTTTCCAAGTACCACTGAGTACTTGAGTACTGCCAAATGTAATTTTTCGTAAATTTTGCATATTTCATTTCCTTTTTGGCCGATATTTTTGAAACTTCAGCACAGGAGGTTTTATATAAGCTTCTAATAGTACACCAAAAATGAATGTAATCGGTTCATAAATAAAGACGTCAAATTTATTTTCCCCGGTCGCCCCTGGGGTCCCAAAGTTGATCCCTCAAGGTGATAAGCTACAGCTCTTGGTCTCATAGTTTAACAAAGGTAAGCTCCTGGACCCAACGGGGTAAAATTACCTAGGATAACCCTACCCAAAGGGGTAACAAGTGTTACAGCTCTTGACCCCTTATGAGAAAAGCTACAGCTCTGGGTCCAGCATTTTAGAGGTGTGCACTATCAAACAATGGGTAAATAATAATCTATAGAGCTTTTACAATTTTATTCATTAATCTCTTACTAGTAAAAAAACATAAAAATATTATTAGTATATTTTATTGTAAAATGTTTTTTATTATATTTTTATATGATTAAATTATTATACTTATCTTGTACAACTGTTTTTTCTATAACATGTAAAACGCTGGGCGTTTTGCATACTGTCGTCAGAGTCGACCGATGGTGACACCATATTGAATGATGTGGGGGGGAGGGGGAAGTGATGGTGTTACAGCACAATACTTTATGAAGGTAATGTTGAGAGCAAGTGATGGTGAAGCGTCGGTCCTGCGTCTCTTATTATCCTGCTGGAATTTCCCTGATGAACTTTCTTCTCTGGAATTGAACATAAAATAGTCTTCACCGCCCCACGTGCATGTGTTGCAATAACTTCTCTGTATATAAAGTGTGGGGAGCAGTCTCTCTAAGGTGTGGGTAAATTTCTTTCGGTGTGGGTATTGTCTTCTACAGGTGTGGGATGGTTCTTTAAATTTCTGGTTTTAAGGTGGGGTACGGTCTCTCTAAAGGGTGGGTCTGGTCTCCTACAGGTGTGGGTCT
>NC_069432.1:43750373-43760373 GCF_026875155.1 Cherax quadricarinatus
CTTTTCCCGTTTTATTTCTTATTTTCTTATGTTTTTAAATAGGGTGTGCCCTGCGCCGAAAAAAAGGTTCGTACTCTTTGCATGCCACAAACCACATCGACTATGCCCAACCCCCCCCCAATACACACACCCGTCCATCCAACCCCCCCACCCAACAAACCCCCCCAGCCACCCCCCCCCGGGGGAAATGAGGAAGGGGGAGTTCTCTGGGGGGACACAGGTGGACTTCTGGACAACGGAACTGGGGGAAAGCACAAGAAAACCCGGGAGTGGAAAATGTGGAAGGGTTACTTTGGGGGGGCCCACGGGGGACCTGGAAACATAAACCACACCTGACTATGACCACACCACACCATGATCACACACACACAGACACACCCGCCCACCCCATAAACCCACCCACCCAACCACCCACCTACACAACAAGCCACCCGCCCACCTGGGAAAGTGAGGAAGGGAGTTCATTTGAGGGGACACAGGTGGACTTCTGGACACACACGGAACTAGGGAAAGTGCAAAATATCCGGAAACATAAACACACTTGACTATGACCACACCTCACTATGACCTCACCTATGATCAGACCTGACTATGACCTCCACCTATGATCACATCTACGATCCATGATCCACACCTGGGAATTCATCTGAGGGGACACAGATGGACTTCTGGACTTCTGGACTTCTGGAAAGTTTTGACAATCCGGGGCCACTGATGGAACCTGAAACTAACCACAAACCTGACCATGAACACACCCGCCCATCCAACCACCCGGAAACAAAACAATGGAACCACACCAGACTATTACCACACCCTAACTAAGACCACACCTCACCAAGATCCACACCTCACGCATGAATCCACACCTCACCATGAACCACACCTCACCATGATCACACCTCACCATGATCCACACCTCACCATGATCCACACCTCACCATGATCCACACCTCACTAAAACTAAACTAAAGAAACTAAAGAACAAAGAAAAGCACCAAACAACTGATGTACACAAACATCTAGTAACTCCAACCCCAGGTCCCCACCAATAAACAGGTAAAATTAGTTATGGCGCATCCAATGTTACAGACACTTGAAAAAACAATAATTTGATTTAACCGCATACTGGTTTAGACAACTGCGACTCATTTTTAATCAGAAGAGACATTCTCCAGTATTCAACAAACACAACGTCACTAAAGTTGACTAGAAGAAGCATTTTCAAGTTATTGCAAAAGAATCCAAAGTAATTGCAACAACGAATCCATCATTTCATGCAATGCATCATTGAAGATTTATGCAGTTACAATTTTATATTTATTTAAAGCAGTGGGAAATTTTAATTCTAGTATGGAATGTACGACTTCAATGGCATTAATGAGGTTTATTTTCAAATTCGAAAAAATCTAGGGGACAATAAGTACCAGTTACACTGGAACAAGAGCCCTCACCACATAAGGCAAAATACTGGAATTAGTTGAAATAACATTGTAACAATCTAAGTTATGATAAACGATTATTTTAGATTTTGAAGTTAGCTGAGAACTTGTCTCCACAATCACAACAGAAAGCAATCAAGGAATTTGCTTATGTATCGTATTTGACATAGGTGGGATGGGGAAGATACTAATTAAATAAGCCAAGAGTACATAAGCACATAACATAAAAAAGGAGGAACACTGCAACATGGCCCCTACTGGCCTTGCGAGGACAGGTCCAATTCTCCCACCAGCTTAAGCCATTGCCATGACCTTGAGGAGCACGTGCATGCCGACCTAGTAGCACAAGCTAGTCAGGTCCAACTCTCCAACTCTCATACTCTCACCCACACCACCGACACCCACTCATGTATTAAACCAACCTATTATAAAACTACACAAGGTCTTAACACCTATGACTGTACTCACGATTTGTATCCACTCAGTCAAACCAGTGCTTTCCCTTAATCTGAATTTATCCCAGCTTAACAAACATTGCGTGCTGCGAGTCCTGTCTATGTTAGATATTTTTTAGCACGCTGTTTTACTCCACTTAATAATTTCCTGTTTTCAATGGGTTACAACCCTAATTCTACGCCTTTCTGGAGATTGCAGATTCATGTGACCAAGAACTGCGCAGTATAAACAAGGATGAATGCCAAACCAAAGAAAATGGAATTGAGAACAACCGGGCCGCGGGGTGCGTTGACCCCCGAAACCTTCTCTTAACTCTCTCCAGGTAAACTCCAGGTGTTACTACCTTGGGAGGCTTCTATAGGAAGTTGTGAGGGAGGCTGTATTGATCTTCTTTCCTGGGTCTGGGATCTCCTGTCAGTCTTCTCTCAGCCACTCTCTTTCCACCATTCGCCTTTGTACCATCTCTCTCGAGTTTCTGCCTTCTTCTTGTGTTCTGTCGCGTCGAATACACCTTCCTGTATGCCGGCATGTCTCTAATCGTGCTTTCTCCTGCATGGATCCTGGTCCGAGACGCTTCTGCCTTGATGTCACACTCTACTCCTCACTGAGCCGGGTTCTTTTTTTCACAAACCCTTTCATAAACCCCCCCTATCTCCGAAAATTTTCCAGCTGGTCATGTAGTCTTCTCCTATATGCTTTCATTGAATGCTTTCAATTGCTTTTTGTTCCCCTTGTTTACCCTCTCTCAATGTTTCCCACTTTAACTTCCTGTAGCCCATTACACAAAGAATTGACGCTCACCCTTTCATTCTCCCACCGCATATCCCTGTGTATCGCACATTTAATGTTGGTTTCCCTCCTCTGCAGCTTCCTTCATCAGTTCACTGCTAATGACTTGGGCTCAGTGGGCCTGTGATTTTCTCCTTCTAGGCTTTCTTGGGCTCAGTTGTTGTCTTTCGGGCCACCACATAAAAGCTTAGCTCTTTCACTTGCTACAGTCTCCTCTGATAGAGCTTCTCTATTCATTGTGCCTCCTTCTTTCCCTACAGTCCCCCTTATTTGTGGCTGAGGAGTAGCATCTCAGTTGTCAATCCCAAAATGTTCTTTAGTCTTTATTGCTGTTTCAGATTTTTCCTCAATTCCACTTTCAAAACTCTGTATCCTAGCTTCTGCTGCTTTTACACGCACCTCCCACTTCTGCTTCCATAACTATCCTCTCTTCCATTCTCATTTCAAAGTTCTTCTAGTTTCTTTTCCCAATCATGATCCTTTTTAATTATGAGTCTCTGCTGCCCAATCTATCCTTTGCAGTTTCCGTTTCCTCCTCCTGCCTGTCCTTGGGTTTCTACTTGTTGCTCTCTGGCAACCCATTTTGTTTTATCCTGATTGCCTCAGAGTGGGAAACCTATGTAGTTTCTGTATGTTAGGTTAGTAAGTGAGATATCAGAGTGGAGGAGAACAGTGGCTGATGTTGGAGAGGATTGGGGAGGGTGTGAGGGTTTTAGGGTAGAACGTGGGGGAGGGGGAGGGTGATCGAGGGAGGGGAGGGATCAGGGGAAGTAGTGAGATGTCGGTGGGGGGAGGGGGGGGAGTGTATGTGTGAGTTGGATATGTGTGTGTGTTGTGTTGTGTTGTGTTTGTGTGTGTGTGTGTGTGTGTGTGTTGGGTTGTGTGTGTGTGTGTGTGTGTGTGTGTGGTGTGTGTGTGTGTGTTGTGTGTGTGTGTGGAATTATGTGTTGGGTTTTATTATGTATTGAAAGGTAGTGTGCTTGTGCGTTGTAATGTAAGTCTCTGTGGTCCTTGGCTGCCCTCAACTTCTTGTGATCTGCACACCCAACCTCCTCGGGACTTCACGGCACGTACTTAGTGTGTGATGTGTGTGTGTGGTCTGTGTGTGTGTGTGTGTGTGTGTATGTGTGTATGTGTGTGTGTAGGTGTGTGTGTGTGCTATGTGTCTCTGTGTTGTGTGTGTGTGTTTGTGGGGGTGTAATATTATGTGTGGTGTGTGTGTGGGTTTATCAACTAGTTGTACTCACCTAGTTGAGGTTGCGGGGGTCGAGTTCCGAGCTCCTGGCCCCGCCTCTTCACTGATCGCCTACTAGGTCACTCTCCCTGAGCCGTGAGCTTTTATCATACCTCTGCTTAAAGCTATGTATGATCCTGCCTCCACTAACATCGCTTCCGCCAATACTATTCCACTTATGACTACTCTGTGGCTGAAGAATACATTCCTATATCCCTGTGATTCAACTGTGCTCTTCAGCTCCAACTGTGTCCCCTTGTTACTTATCGTGTTCCTATCTCTGGAACTTCCTGCTCTTTGTCCACCTTGTCAATTTCCTCTCAGTGTTTTGTATGTCGTTATCAATGTTCACCCCCCCTATCTCTCTGTCCTCAGTGTCGTAGGGTTGATTTCCTTAACCTCTACCTCGTAGTTTAGGACATTCCTCCTTAGTCTGGGATAGTCTTGTTGCAAACCTTTGCACTTTCTCTAGGTTTCTTCACGTGCTTCGGATGGTGTGGGTTCCAAACTGGTGCCGCATTCTCCAACAATATGCGGCCTAAAATACACGGTGTACTGGGGTCTGAATGATTCCTTTATTAAAAGGTCGGAATGCTGTTCTGAGTTTGCTAGGCGCCATATGCTGCAGCAGTTATTTGGTTGATGTGCGCGCTTCAGGGGATGTGCCTGGTGTGTGTGTGTGTGGTGATGTGTTTGGGTTTGTGTGTGTATATATGTGTGTGTATATATGTGTGTGTGTGTGTGTGGTGTGTGGACTGTGTGTGTGTTGTCTGTGTGTGTGTGTGTGTGTGTTTTGTGTATGTGTGTATTATATGTGTTGTGTGTGTGTTGTGTCTGCTGTGTGTTGTGTGGTGTGTGTCCTGCGTGTGTTGCGTGTCTGTGTGTGTGTGTGTGTGAGGTGTGTGTTTGTGTGTGTGTGTGTGTATGTGTGTTTGGTACACAACACACACACCACCCATACTCACACACCACACACACTCACACACTCACACACCACAACACTCACGATAATCACATTGTTTATTTAGCTATCCTTGTCATAGATAAGAGTGGTCTAGTGAGGGATAGTGGCCATTGTGAGTGTGCGTCATAATGCAGGTGTGGTAATAGTGAGGTGTGGTCATAGTGAGGTGGTGGTCAATAGTGAGGTGTGGTAATAGTGAGGTGTGGTCATGTGATGTGTTGGTCATAGTGAGGTGATGGTCATAGTGAGATGTGATCATTAGTGAGGTGTGCTGTGGTCATTGTGAGGTGTGGTCATAGTGAGGTGAGGTCATAGTGACGGTGTGTCTTAGTTTGAGGTGTGTTCATAGTGAGAGTGAAAGGTAGTGTGCATAGTGAGGTGTGGTCATTAGTGAGTGAGGTCATAGTTAGGTGAGGTCATAGTGAGGTGTTGGTCATAGTGAGGTGATGGTCATAGATGTGTGTGGTCATAGTGAGGTGTGGTCATAGTGAGGTGTGGTCATAGTGAGGTGAGGTCATAGTGAGGGAGGTAATAGTGAGGTGTTGTCTTAGTGAGGTGTGGTCATTGTGAGGTGTGGTCATGTGAGGTGTGGTCAAATATGAGGTGTGGTAATAGTGAGGTGTGGTCGTAGTTGAGGTGAGGTCATTGTGAGGTGTGGTCATTGTGAGTGGTCATAGTGAGGTGTGGTTCATAGTAAGGTGTGGTCATAGTGATGTGTGGTTATAGTGAGGTGTGGTCATAGTGAGTGTGGTCATAGTGTAGGTGTTCTTCCTTAGTGAGGTGTGGTCATAGTGATGGTGTTGTCACTAGTGAGGTGTGATTATGGTGAGGTTTGTGGTCATAGCGATGTGAGGTCATAGTGAGGTGTGGTATAGTGAGGTCGTGGTCATAGTGAGGTGTGGTAATAGATGAGGGTGTGGTCATAGTGAGGGGTGGTATAGTGAGATGTGATCATAGTGAGTGTGGTCATTAGATGAGGTCGTGGTCATAGATGGGTGTGGGTCATAGTGAGGTGTTGACTTAGTGAGGTGTGTTCATTGGAGAGGTTTGTTGGTCTATTGTGAGGTGTGGTATAGTCTGTGTGGGTCATAGTTGAGGTGTGGTCATAGTAATGTGTGGTCAATAGTGAGGTGTGGTATAGTGAGGTGAGGTCATGTGAGGTGTGATCAATAGTGAGGTGTTGGTCATAGTGAGGTGTTGTGGTCATAGTGAGGTGTGGTCATAGAATGAGGTGTGGTATTGTGAGGTGTGATCATAGTGAGGTGAGGTCATAGTGAGTGTGGTTCTTAGTGAGGTGTGGTCATAGTGAGGTGTGGGTCATAGTGAGGTGAGTTGTCCTGGTGAGGTTAGTGGTCATAGTGGGTGTGATCTATAGTGGGTATGTGGTCATAGTGAGGTGTGGTCATGTGAGGTTGTGGTCATAGTGAGGTGTGGTCATAGTGAGGTGTGGCATAGTGAGCGTGTGTCATAGTGAGGTGCTGGTCATAGTGAGAGTTTCATTGTGTGGTGTGGTCATGTGAGGTGTTCTCATTGTGGTGTGTGGTCATAGTGAGGTGGTGTTCCATAGTGAGGTGTGGTCATAGTGAGGTGTGGTGCATAGTGGAGGTGAGGTATAGTGACGGTGGGTCATAGTGAGGTGTGATCATAGTGAGGGTTCTGTTTGGTCATAGTTGAGGTGTGGTCATAGCGAGGTGTGTCATAGTGGGTGTGGGTGATAGTGAGCTGTGTCATATGTGAGGTGTGGTCATAGTGAGGTGTCATAAGTGAGTGTGGTCATAGTGAGGTGTTGTCAGAGTGAGCTGAGTTCATAAGTGAGGCTGTGTTATAGTGAGGTGTGGTCATAGTGAAGGGTCATAGTGAGGTTTGTCATAGTGAGGTGTTGTCATAGTGAGCTGTGTTCATAGTGAGCTGTGTGAAGTGAGGTGTGGTCATAGTGAGGTGTCATAGTTGAGGTGTGGTCAATTAGAGTGAGGTGTGGTCATAGTGAGGTGTGGTCATAGTGAGGTGTGGTATAGTGAGGTGTTGTCATAGTGAGGTGTGTCATAGTGAGGTGTTGTCTTAGAGATGTTGTGGTCATAGTGAGGTGTGTCATGTGAGGTGTGGTCATAGTGAGGTGTGGGTCATAAGTGAGGTGTGGTTCATAGTGAGGGAGAGTGGTCATAGTGAGTGTTGTTCATAGTGGAGGTGTGGTAATAGTGAAGTGTGGTCATTAGTGTGTGGGTGGTCATATTTGAGGGTGTGGGTCATAGTGAGGTGTTGTCTTAGTGAGGTGTGGTCATTGTGCAGGTTGTTGTTCATAGTGATGTGTGGTCATAGTGATGTGTGGTCTTAGTGCGGTGTGGTCATAGTGAGGTGTGGTCATAGTGAGGTGTGGTCATAGTGAAGTGGGGTCAAGTGGAGGTGGGCGTCATAGTGAGGTGTGGTCATAGTGAGGTGTTGTCATTGTGAGGTAAGGTCATAGTGAGGTGGGGTCATAGTGAGGTGTGATCATGTGAGGTGTGGTCATAGGGAGGTTGTGTCATAGTGAAGGTGTGGGGGTCATAGTGGGTGTCGTCATAGTGAGGTGGTGGTCTAGTGAGGTGTGGTCATAGTGTGGTGTGGTCATAGTGAGGTGTGGTCATAGTGTTGGTGTGGTCATAGTGAGGTGGTTGTCATAGTGGAGGTGTGGTCATAGTGAGGGGTGTTGTCATAGTGATGTGTGTCATAGTGAGGTGTTGGTCATAGTGAGGTGTGGTCATAGTGAGATGTGGTCATAGTGAGGTGTGTCATAGTGAGGTTGTGGTCATAGTGAGGTGTTGTCATAGGATGTGTGGTCATAGTGAGGTGTGGTTCATAGTGTGGTGTGGTCATGTGAGGTTTGGTCATAGTGAGAGGTTGTGTTCATAGTGAGGTGTGGTCTTGTGAGGGCTGTGGTCATTGTGAGGTTGATGGTCATAGTGAGGTGTTGTCTCATAGTGAGGTGGAGGTCATAGTGAGGTGTGGTATAGATTGAGGTGTGATCATAGAGAGGTGTGATCATAGTGAGGTAGTTGGTCATAGTGAGGTGTGGTCATAGTGAGTGTGGTCATAGTGAGGTGATGGTCATAGTGATGAGGTGTTTTGCTCAGAGTGAGGTGTGTGGTCTAGTGAGGTGTGGTCATAAGTGATGTTTGGTCATAGTGAGGTGTTGTTCATAGTGAGGTGTGGTCATAGTGCAGGTGTGGTCATAGTGAGGTGTTGGGTATTAGTGAGGGAGTGGTCATAGTGAGTCGTGGTACATAGTGAGGTGTGGTCATAGTGAGGTGTGTCATGTGATGTGTGGTCAGAGTTGAGGTGTGTCATAGTGAGGTGTGGTCATAGTGTGGTGTGGTCATTAGTGAGGCTTGTGGTCATAGTGAGGCTCGTGGTAATAGTGAGGTGTTGTAAAGTGAGTGTTGGTCATAGTGAGGTGTTGTCATAGTGATGGTGCTGAGTCATAGTGAGGTGTTGTCATAAGGGAGGTGTGGTATAGTGAGGTGTGGGCTCATAGTGAGGATGTGGTCATAGTGAAGGTGTGGTCCATAGTGAGGTTTGTTGTCATAGTGAGGTCTGTGGTAATAGTGAGAGTGTTGTCATAGTGATTGTGTGGTCATAGTGAGGTCCAACGTGTGGTCATAGTGAGGTTGTGGTCATAGTGAGGTGTGGTTCAATAGTGAGCTGGTGTGGTCATAGTGAGGTGTGGTCATAGTTTTTTGAGGTGTGGTCATAGTGGGTTGTGGTCATAAGTGCGGTGTGGTCAGTATTTAGTAGAGTAACCAAGCTCGCTAAGTCTATGGTGCGCCCCATCGCCCCCCCCAAAAAAAAAAAATTAACCTAATGAACTTTCTGCCTGCTCATTTCCCCCTCAAAGTTATATCTTGCTATGTCGTGGACCCTCAGGATTATATCTAGCATGTCGTTGGACCCTAGGATTATATCTTGATATGGCGGGACCTCCGGATTATATTCTATGGTATGTCGTGGGACCCTCAGGATTATATCTAGCTATGTCGTGAACCCTCAGGATTATATCTAGCTATGTCGGTGGACCCTCAGGATTTATATTTTAGCTGTGTCGTGACCCTCCAGGGTTATTATCTAGCTATGTCGTGGACCCTCAGGATTATATCTAGCTATGTCTGGAACCTCTGGATTTATCTAGCTATGTCGTGTACCTCTGGATTATATATTGCTATATCGGGACCCTCAGGATTATATCTAGATATTGTCGTGAGACCTCGGTTTATATGGTTATGTCGTGGATCCTCAGGATATATCTAGCTTATGTCGTGGATCCTCAGGTGATATCTCGGCTTATGTGTGGACCCTCAGGTTTTATCTAGCTATGTCGTGGACCGTCAGGGTATATCTTTTTTTTTTTTTTTTTGTATGTCGTGAGCCCCTCAGGTTATATCTCGCTATGTCGTGGACCCTCAGGCGATTTCTTCGCTAGTCTTGGACCCTCAGGATTATGTCGCTGTATGTCGTTGGATCGTTCAGGATATATCTGCTATGTCGTGGACCCTCCAAATCACGCTAGGCACAACGCAGCTTCAATTCCTCGGATCAAGGACTGCATCAACAAGATTTATTTTTTTTCTCTAAGTTCTATTTAGGTACTTAAAATTTTGGCAGAGTGTCTCCGAAGTTAGGTTGTTTCTAGTGTCAGGTTTTTAAATATGAAAATAGTAACTATTTCTTCGGATCAAAACTGCGTAATCAGGATTTTGTTTTTATTTTTTTTCAAGACTCGAGTAACTGAAATGTGGCGTTTATGTTCCCTAGAGTTTATTTACTCTAGTTAACAATTTTATTTAAGTTCATTATATGTCATGTACTTAAGGCAGCTCCCTGAAGTCCCAAAGTTGATCCCTCAAGGGTGATACGCTAACAGATATTGGTCTCATGTTTAACTCAAAGGTAAGCTCCTGGACCCAACGGCGGTATAATTACCTAGGATAACCTACCCAAAGGGGATAACAAGTTGTACAGCTCTTGAACCCCCCTTATGAGAAAAAGCTACAGATCTGGGTCCAGCATTTGTGAGGTGTGCACAATCCAAACAATGGGTAAAATAATAATCTACAGAGCTTTTACAATTTTATTTTTTTTCATTAATCT
>NC_069432.1:43765373-43777350 GCF_026875155.1 Cherax quadricarinatus
AGAGAGAGAGGAGAGGATGAACCAGCAAGGCTGGACTTAGTATTCACCTTCATAGTGCAGATATCGAGGACATCACATATGAAAGGGCCCCTTGGGGCCAGTGACCATGTGGTTTAAGCTTCGAATACACAGTAGAGCTACAAGTGGAGGGAGAAGCAGGAAGGCCGGACGAATGAAGCCAAACTACAAGAAAGGGGACTACACAGGAATGAGGAACTACCTGAACGGGGTTCAGTGGGACAGAGAATGGCAGGGAAGCCAGTTAATGAGATGATGGAATATGTAGCAACAAAATGCAAGGAGGCTGAGGAGAGGTTTGTACCCAAGGGTAACAGGATTAATGAAAAAGCCAGCATGAGCCCATGGTTTACCCAAAGGTGCAGGGAGGCAAAAACCAAGTGTGCTAGGGAATGGAAGAAATATAGAAGGCAAAGGACCAGGAGAATAAGGAGAACAGTCGTAGAGCCAGAAACGAATATGCACAGATAAGAAGGGAGGCCCAAAGACAATATGAAAATGACATAGCAGCGAAAGCCAAATCTGACCCGAAACTGTTGTACAGCCACATCAGGAGGAAAACAACAGTCAAGGACCAGGTAATCAGGCTAAGGAAGGAAGGAGGAAGAGACAACAAGAAATGACCGTGAAGTATGTGAAGAAACTCAACAAGAGATTCAAAGAAGTGTTCACAGAGGAGACAGAAGGGACTCCAGAAAGACGGAGAGGTGGGGCACCCACCAAGTGCTGGACACAGTGCACACAACCGAGGAAGAAGTGAAGAGGCTTCTGAGTGAGCTAGATACCTCAAAGGCAATGGGGCCAGATAACATCTCCCCATGGGTATTGAGAGAGGGAGCAGAGGCGCTATGTGTACCCCTAACAACAATATTCAATACATCTATCGAAACAGGGAGATTGCCTGAGGCATGGAAGACAGCAAATGTAGTCCCAATCTTTAAAAAAGGAGACAGACATGAAGCATTAAACTACAGGGCCAGTGTCACTGACATGTATAGTATGCAAAATCATGGAGAAGATTATCAGGAGAAGAGTGGTGGAACACCTAGAAAGGAATTTATCTCATCAACAGCAGCCAACATGGTTTCAGGGACGGGAAATCCTGTGTCACAAACCTACTGGAGTTCTATGACATGGTGACAGCAGTAAGACAAGAGAGAGAGGGGTGGGTGGATTGCATTTTCTTGGACTGCAAGAAGGCGTTTGACACAGTTCCACACAAGAGATTGGTGCAAAAACTGGAGGACCAAGCAGGGATAACAGGGAAGGCACTACAATGGATCAGGGAATAAATTGTCAGGAAGACAGCAGCGAGTCATGGTACGTGGCGAGGTGTCAGAGTGGGCACCTGTGAACAGCGGGGTCCCGCAGGGGGTCAGGGCCTAGGACCAGTGCTGTTTCTGGTATTTGTGAACGACATGACGGAAGGAATAGACTCTGAGGTGTCCCTGTTTTTCAGATGACGTGAAGTTGATGAGAAAGAATACACTCGATCGAAGACCAGGCAGAAACACAAAGGGGTTGGACAGGGTGAGCCTGGTCCAGCAATTTGGGTCCTGGAGTTCAATCCACCAAAATGCAAAGTCATGAAGATTGGGGGAAGGGGGAAGAAGGCCGCAGACGGAATACAGTTAGGGGGTGAGATACAAACCCCCATCAAGGAAAAAGATCTTGGGGTGGTATAACACCATCTCCCGAAGCGCACATCAACCCAAAAAACTGCGCAGCATATGGGCCCTAGCAAACCTCGAAAGCATTCCGACATCTTAAAAGGAATCATTAGGACCCCTGTACACCGTGTATGTTAGCCCATATTGGAGTATGCGGCACCAGTTTTGGGAAACCCCCACCTACCAACCGTGAAGAAATAAGAAAGTCAAAGGTTTTCAAAAGACTAGTCCAGAGCAAAGGTATGTCCTAGAGGAGAGGTTAAGGGAAATAACTGACGACACGGAGGACAGGAGAGATAGGGGGAATTATAACACATACAAAATACTGAGAGGAATGACAAGGTGGACAAAGACAGGATGTTCCAGGATTGGACACAAAAAAGGGGACACAGTTGGAAGCGAAGACACGATAATCACAGGGATGTTAGGGAAATATTTCTTCAGCCAAGATAGTCAGTAAATGGAAAAAAGTTTGGGGAACGATGAGTGGAGGCAGGTCCATACATAGCTTTAAGCAGAGGTATGATAAAGCTCAGGCTCAGGGGAGTGACCTAGTAGGATCAGTGAAGAGGCTGGGCCAGGAGCTGGGACTCGACCCCCGAAAACCTAAACAAGGTGAGTACGGACACGCACACACACACCCCCACTTAAAAACCCCCCACCTACCCAAAACTAGGAAACAAGCTAGTCCCGGAGCAAAGGGGACATTTCCTGCAAAAGGAGGAATCGACCTAAAAGACAGGGAGGACGGAGTCATAGGGATCAAAATTTAACGCCCATAATAATGTTGAGAGGAATTGACAAAATGGACATGGACAGAATGTTCCAGAGAGGGGGACCGGGCAACAAGTGGTCACCAAACGGGAAGCTGAAGCCCCAAATAAAATCACGGGGATGTTAAGAAGTATTTTTTTCGTGCAGAGCTATAGAAAGTGGAATAGTCGGGAAAAAGTTTTTTATGGTGTAAACAAAAAAAAAACTTTGGGGGGAAAAAAATAAAAAAACCGGCCCGCTCCCCTTTCTGACAGACTTAATTAAAGAGTACAAAAAATTTGTTAAACTGCCGTTTTCCAATTTTTGCTCTTTTCTGTCATGTTAAAAATTTGCGTCATCCGACTGACTGGTTTTTTGCCAAAGTGTTTATTCTATTTTTCCTTCACAACCTTTTGTCTTGTTAAAAGCACCCCCTTATTACAAATTTTCCCATTTATAAATTTTTAAATGCTAGTTTTGTCTCGTAGATGTCTTCCTTTCTCCTTCATTGCCCCAAATTTTCCAAACTTCAGAACACTCGTGATTTGAAAATGATCCTTTTTTCTCTCCCTCCCTTTTTTCCCTTCATCTTTTTTTATTCTTTTTTTTTTTTTTTTCTCCAGTGTGCCTGTCCATCATTTTTCCCACTACCCCCGCTTTTTTCCGCCCACCCCTAGTGGGTCCAAAAGCTCTCCTCATTGCTCCTAGTGGATCCAAAATCTCCTGAAAGTGTCCTGGGTGGGTCCAAAGCTCCCCGGGCATGCTCCCTAGGGGGTTCCCAAAGATTTTCCCTGCGTTTTTTCTAGTGGGTCCTAAGCTCCCCTGCGTTTTTTTTGTGGGTCCTAACACTCCTGCAGTCCCTAGTGGGTCCTAAGCTCTCCTGAAAGTCCTCCTTTGGACCCAAAAGTTCCCCTGCAGTGCCCCTTTGGGCCCTAAGCTCTCCTAAAAGGGCCCTAGTGGGCCCCTAGGCTCTCCTGCAGGGGCCCCAAGTGGGTCCTAAGCTCTCCTGCATGCCCCTAGGGGGTCCTAGGCTCCCCTGCAGTGCTCCTAGTGGGTCCTAAGCTCTCCTGCATGCCCCTTTGTGGGTCCTAGGCTCCCGCAGTGCCCCTGGGTGGGTCCAAAGCTCCCCTGTAGTGCCCCTGGGGGGCCCCAAATCCCCTTTGCGTGCTCCTAGGGGGTTTCCTAACCCTCTCCTGCAGTGCTCCTAGGGGGCCTAAGCTCTCCTGCAGTGCCCCTAGGGGGGCCCTAAGCTCCCCTGCAGTGCTTCCTTTTTCTTGCCCTTTAGACTGAACTCACTTTTCCTTGTACAAAAGGACTATCACCCCTTTTAAACTATTTTTTTGCTTCATTTCTCTTTTAAATACTCTATTTTTCCCCCCTTCACCCCCTTTCCCCTTGGGGGCAGGTTTTTACCCCACTTCTACACTAAAACCCATCATTACAATTTCCCATTTTTTCTTTTTCCCCTTCCTCTTTTTCCCGTCCCCTGTTCCCCAAACCTATAAAATTAAACACTCACTTCTTCAAAAATTTTTTCTCTCTGCTATGTGCGGGTTATCTGTGTATGAGTTGTTTTTTTATATGCCAAGTTTTCTAAAAGTGTTTTACAGTGTCTACGTGTCTGCATTTGTCTACAGTGTCTGCATTTTTCCTCCCAGGGGTTACAGTGTCAAACAGAGTCTACAGGTCTACGTGTCAAAACAGTGTTTTACAGTGTCTCAGTGTCTACAGGGGTCGCATTTGTCTACAGGTCTGCAGTTTTCCTGCATGTCTACAGTGCCCTCCCATTTGGTTACAGTGCCCTTACAGGGTTGCAGTGCTACGGGTGCCCTCCCTTGTCTACAGTGCCCTACACGGGTCTGCAGTGTTTTCCCAAGTGCCCTACACTGCCCTGCAGTGTCAAACAGTGTCAAACAGTGTCTCATTTGGTTACAGTGTCTGCATGAAAAAAAACATGTCTAACGTCTACAGTGTCACACTGTCTGCGGGTTTCTACTTGTCTACAGTGTCTACGGGTGTCTCCCAACGGGTCTGCAGTGTCAAATTTTTAACAGTGTCTGCGGTCTACGGGTGCCCTACAGTGCCCTCCCAGTGTCTACAGTTCTACAGTGTCGGGCTTGTCTACAGTGCTACACTGTCGCAGTGTCTACAGTTTTCTACAGTGTTTCCAGTGTTACAGTGCCCTACAGTTTATAATAAGTGAAGAAAAACAGTGAAGTTCAGAAAATACTTTGTTCGAGGAAAAAAATTTCTTCCTCAAGAAATTCCCCTTACTAAAAGGACTAAAGGGGCCGAATCAAAAAAGAATGATTACGCCGTTTTTTTTTGGGGTGTTGGGTGAGATAGAATTTTGGAAGACCCTGCGGGGTTGGTGGGGTTTTTGGGTTTAGAACTTAAAAAACGAAGCTTTAAGGGACATAGCTAAAATCTCTTGCCAGGAAATTTTTTTAAACGTTGTCTTAAACCAAAAAACCCTATTGGCCTATGCCGGGTAGGTTTTTTCTCAAACCCAATTTTTTCAGCAGTCAACTCTTTCCACCTGCCCCTTTCAGTCCTATTTTTATACATACTCCCCTTTTTAATTGTTCGGGTAAGCTTTTTTGGTCTTGAAAAAGGGTCCATTTGTGTGGTGTTACACTTAAGTTTAAAAAAGCCCAGTAAATATTCCTTTCCCATGGGGGTTTTCATGCATAAAAATTTTTTAGCCCATTTTGGGGAGGGAAAAAAAATTTCAAGTACAATCTCATTTTAAATAAAAGAAATTTCATAGATAAAAAAAAATTTTCGGATGTAACTTTATACATTTTTTGTTAAAACGGGTAAAAAATTTAATAAAACCGGGGAAATTTTTTTACCTTTAATTTTTCCCGTATTTTGGCTTAAAGCTTTGTTTCACAAAAGACTTTATATCAAAATAATTACACATAAATACAATTTCTTCTTATAATTAACTAGTTTTTTAAACAAAGGGGAATCAGTTAGAGAACAAGTATTGCCCAGAATTTACTAGGGTTTGAGGAAGAGAAATTTAAAAAACGCCCTAATAAACCATGAAGGGTTTTTAACCCTTTTGGGCTGTACTTTTCACTCTGCTACAAGCAACCCCTATTGGCGTTGTGTAGGTCACGTGACACTAAACCCGGAAAACCCCTAACCAAATATACAGGGGCCGGGGGGGGGAAAAACAAAAAAAAAAACTTTGTTTAGCCATATTTTGGTTGTTTGGGAAATTTTTTTATTTAAAATCTACCCCTTTTTACATAAAACAGCACTAATAAAACAACACATATACAGCCAGAAAAAATACATAGCATCACATACAGAAATAATTGTAAAAACCCAATAAAAACAAAAGGGGACTTTCATTTAAAATTTTAGCAAAATAAAGAAAACAAACGGGGGGCTTATAGACGGCCCCAAATTTGGGCGAAAAGGGTTGTAAAAAAACCAATCGCTTTTATGTTGCATGTGAGGATACTTTTTCCATTGTGTCGGTTTTTGTATAGCATTTATCTCCATGTTTTTAAATTTGCTTTTTAACAAATGTAACATAAATTTCATAATAAAAAGTTTTGACAAAACCAAAAAATTGCTAAACAATGAACCTCCCTCCCAAGGAAAAAAAAAAAAACGTGTTGTAATTTTTTTCCTCATTCCGATTTTAAGTTTTTTGGGTGTAATTACTAAAACACAAAACCACCACAATTTTTTTTGATATATGTTTTTTTCTAAAGCTGAGTTTTCAAGGCCACATGTGGGGGAAAAAAAAATTTAAAAAATTTTTATACTATTGTCAACGGGCAAAGTTAGTTCTGGGTTACCCGAACCCCGCCCAGTGGCCTTTTTTACGCTCCACTCACCAGTTACTCTATCAGGGTTTCCCGAAAAGAAACCTTTAAGGTTTTACCCTTTTAAAAATTTAAATTTTCTTTCCCTCCTGAACGGGTCAATTTCGTAAGTTGGGTGTTTCTTAGGACAAGCATTACCATTAAGTATTACCCCTTAAGGGTTTTGACTGTGTGCAAACAAACTTGTCCCCTATAGTAAAATCGTTGGGATCGTTTTCCAAACAAAGAATCACTCTTTGATATATTTACACAACGATGTTACTTTATAACGATGAGGATTTTATGAGTCCCAAGGGTAAAAGAGGGGTGTTGTCATTGGGTTTTTTAACGACGAGTGATGTCACTGATCTTAATTTAAATTTTGGGGTGAGTCACTGAGTCCTTTGATAACGATGAGTGATGCATTGAGTTTTTAGATAGTTATGTTGAGGGTTTTTATAACGATGTGTTTAAAGTCACTTATGTTTGGGAAAAAAGTGAAACCTGAGTATGAGCTAGGGTTACCTTTATGGGAATTTCCGTAAAATATAAGATATTATTATAATAACTATAATTTTTTTACAAGTAAGACCAGCTGACTTTTAAAAAGACAACTGAAAAAACAAACACATATATGTAGAAAAACACAGGGACCTACTAATGAAAAAGGATCGATTCCCCCCATTTTATAATTATTATTATTATTAAATTTTTATTATTCTTATTTGTTTGCTCGTTTGGGGGCCAGTTTTTGATGATTTTCCCCAGGTTCATGTGTCCGTTTTGGGGCCCCTCCCCTCTTTGATTTGATTAAGTATTCTCCAGGTTCATGTATCCAGGAGGGCCATCTGTGTCCCCCAGAAATTCTCCCTTCCCCCCCCCCTGTCCTACGCTGTCCCACATTTCCCCCGGTTCTTGTGTCCCCGAAGTCAATTTTGTGTCCCCCTCAGGAAAATTCTCCTTCCCCACTTTCCCGGGCCTATTTCTATCCTACCCTTTCCCCGGTTCATGTGTCCAGGGTCCCCTGTTTTCCCCTCAGATATTCTCCCTTCCCCACTTCCGGTTTATTCTGTCCCACCTTCCCCCGGTTCTTTTTGTCCAGGGGTCAATTTTGTGTCCCCCAGACATTCTTTATTTCCCCACTTCCTATCCTATACTATTCCCACCTTTCCCCGGTTCATGGGGTCCGAGTTCATCTGTGTCCCCCCAAAAATTCTCCCCCTTTCCCCACTTTTCCCGTCTTTTTTTATCCCCCTTCCCCAGGGGTTTAGTTTTCCCGGAGGCCATCTGGTCCCCCCAGGGAAAACTCCCCTTTCCCCAAATTTTCCTTTTCCTTTTAAATAAAACCTACCTTTTCCCCGGTTCATGTGTCCCGGAGTCCATCGGGGTTTTCCCCCAGTTTCCCTTCAAACCCCTTCCTTTCCTATTTCTATCCTACCTTTCCCCGGTTTTATGGGGTCCAGGAGTCCATCTGTGTCCCCTTTCCCCACTTCCCGTTTTTTTACTTTTCCTACCTTCCCCCCGGCTCATGTGTCCCCTTCCCCCACCCTTTCCCATCCCCAAAACTCAAGGTCTCGGGTATTGCATTTTAATCCTTCCCCCTTTTGTTTTCCCCTAAAATATTCTTTCCTTCCCCACTTTTGTCCTATACTATCCTAACCCTTTCCCCCGGTTCATGGTCCAGGAGTCCATCGTGCCCCTCAGTATTCTCCCCTTTTCCACTTCCTGTTCTTTTCCATCCTAAACCTTTTTCCCCGGTTCATGTTCTAAGAAAAATCTGTGTCCCCCCCAGATAATTTTCCTTCCCCCTTTTCCCGTCCTTTTTTATCTTACCCTTTCCCAAAGGTTTTTGTGTCCCGGATCCATTTTGTGTTCCCCTCGGGTTTTTCTCCCTTTCCCCCCTTTCCCGCCCTATTCTAAACCTAAATTCCCCCAGGTTCATTTTTGTCCAGGAGTCCCCTCTGTGTCCCCTCAGATATTCTCCCTTCCCCCCTTCCCGTCCATATGTCCTCCTTCCCCAGGGTTCCCTGTTTCCAGAAGTCCATCTGGGGTTTTCCCCCCGATATTCTCCCTTTCCCCCCTTCCCCGTCCCTTTTTTTATTTCCCAAACCTTTCCCCCGGGTTTATTTTTCAGGATCCCTCTTGTCCCCCTTTAGATATTTCTCCCTTCCCCCCCTTCCCGTCCTATTCCTTTCCCACCTTCCCAGGGGTTTATTTTTCCAGGATCCATCTGTGTCCCCCCCAGATATTCTCCCTTCCCCACTTTCCCGTCCCAAACTTTCCTACCTTCCCCCGGTTATGTGTCCGGGGAAACTATCCGTGGGCCCCCCAAAAAGGGTGTTTTTCCCCTTCCCCTGAACCCTGGAAAAATCTTTTCGTATTTTTAATGCCTAACCCAGTCCCCCCCCCAAATCAGCATCCCAACCCAAATCCCCTGGGTTTCCCAAATGTTTTATCCCTACAACCCCTTCCAAACCCCTTCCCCGGTGTCAGCAAGTCCCACCTCAGATTCCGTGGGTTTCCCGGTTCACACCTTCATCCCTCTCAGAGGTCAGCAGGTTCCCCCCCCCAGGTCCCCTAGTTTTCCCAAATGTTCATCCATACCCTTCAAACCCCTTCCCCGAGGTTTACATTTTTTGCCCGCCTTTTAAGCACTGTCCATTTACGATAATTTCTACACAATGTATTAATGTCAGTTACAGAGGAAGTGTTATTACAGAGGAGGACACACAAAAAAATCTGCGCTCTGTAATAAAAATCCTCCTGAACAGGGGCCCCAAAGTCGACTACCCGAGGGCAAGAGAGATCTCTACCAGGTTCGTCCCCCAAAAACTGGTTACTAGTGAAAATCTGGAACATATATTTATATTTAAAATTGTTCCTAGTCCAAATTAAATTCTTTTTTCAATTATTTATTCGAATAAAATGTATTTGTTAGCGTTTTCTGTGGGTAAAAATTGTGTCGTTTTGTGAACCTTTTTGTTCCCCCGCACGATAAAAATGTAATTAATTTTTAATAGTTTTTCGTTTTTTTTTTTTGTTGGGGATCTTTTTTTTGGGATGATACACTGTGGTTCTCAAACACACACTCTTCATTCATAATTTCTGGATTTCCAATAAAATCTTACACACACATCTTTCATACAGAAGACAAATAAAGAACACAGCACAAACACAACATCGGTATCTAACATACCGTATATTTATTTAACAATTTATATTTTTTCCTCTCCTTTCGGTATTACTAGTATAAAACAAAAAACAAAGCCCCTAAAACCTCACACTTCTTCCCCACGCTACACCCACCACACTCACACACACACCAAAACCACACACACCACACACACACACAACACACACACACAAACACACACACACCACACACACACACACACACACACACATTTAAAATCCGTGTACAAACATGGACACACCTTTAGGAGGGCAGTGACGGGGCACCACCCGGAAAGTTTTGGGGTCAGGACGGTTTTCCCGTGATTTTTTTATCATCGCATTATTAAAAATGTTTAATTTCCTTGTTACTAGTTAATGGTTTTAAAACCCTTTCTGAAAAGTTTTCCTAAAGATTTAGTTGTATGTGCTGTTTTTTTATGTATGTTTTAATGTATATTTTTTAAATCTTTTTATGTATTTTGAATATTTGAGCTTTTCTATACCTATGAAAAAATCCATAATCATGGCAACCCTCACCAAAAACAAATTCAGGGTTCCCCTTGATGAATTTAACACAACAAGAACACATTCATGTTCCCTATGATGAATGAACACATACAAGAACAACATTCATGTTCACTATGATGAATGAACACTTACAAGAACAACATTCATGTTCACTATGATGAATGAACACACGGGTTTCCTTCTCATATTTCATTGCTCTGAAGAGGTTTCCCTCCCATATATCATTGTTCTGCACGGTTTCCTTGTCATATCGCATGATTCTGGACTGGTTTCCCTGTCATATTTCATTGTTCTGGACGGGTTTCTTTGTCACATTTCATTGTTCTGGACGGGTTTCCCTGTCATATTTCATTGTTCTGGACGGGTTTCCCTGTCATATTTCATTGTTCTGGACGGGTTTCCTGTCATATTTCATTGTTCTGGACGGGTTTCCCTCTCATACTTCATTGTTCTTGACTGGTTTCCTTATCATATTTCATTGTTATGGACGGGTTTCCCTCTCATTTTTCATTTTTCTGGACGGGTTTCCCTGTCATATTTCATTGTTCTGGACGGGTTTCACTCTCATATTTCATTGTTTTGGACTGGTTTCCCTGTCATATTTCGTTGTTGTGTACGGGTTTCCTTCTCTCATTTCATTCTTCTTGAGGGGTTTCGTTCTCATATTTCATTGTTCTTTACGGGTTTCCTTCTCATATTTCCTTGTTCTTAACGGGTTTTCTTGTCATATTTCATTGTTCTGGACGGGTTTCCCTGTCATATATAACGGTTCTGGACGGGTTTCCTTCTTATATTTCTTTGTTCTTGACGGGTTTCCCTGTCATATTTCATTGTTCTGTACCGGTTTCCCTGACATATTTAGTTGTTCTGGACGCGTTTCCTTCTCATGTTTCATTGTTCTGGACGGGTTTCCTTCTCATATTTCAATGTTCTGGACGGGTTTCCTTCTCATATTTCATTGTTCTGGACGGGTTTCTCGGCCATATTTCATTGTTCTGGACGGGTTTCCTTCTTCAATTTCATTGTTCTTGATGGGTTTCGTTCTCATATTTCATTCTTCTTTAAAGGTTTCGTTCTCATATTTCAATGTTCTGGACGGGTTTCCTTCTCATATTTCATTGTTCTTTACGGGTATCGTTCTCATATTTCCTTGTTCTGGACGGGTTTCCTTCTCATATTTCCTTGTTCTGGACGGGTTTCCTTCTCATATTTCATTTTTCTGGACGGGTTTCCTTCTCATATTTCATTTTTCTGGACGGGTTTCCTTCTCATATTTCATTGTTCTGGACGGGTTTCCCTGTCTTATTTCAATGTTGTTTACCGGTTTCCCTGTCATATCGCATGGTTCTGGACTGGTTTCCCTGTCATATTTCATTGTTATGGACGGGTTTCCCTGTCATATTTCATTGTTATTGACGGGTTTCCCTGTCATATTTTATTGTTCTGGACGGGTTTCCCTGTCATATTTCATTGTTCTGGATGAGTTTCCTTTTCATATTTCATTGTTCTGGACAGTTTTCCCTGTCATATTTCATTGTTCTTGACGAGTTTCCTTCTCATATTTCATTGTTCTGGACGGGATTCCCTGTCATATTTCATTCTTCTGGACGGGTTTCCTTCTCATATTTCATTGCTCTGGAGAGGTTTCCCTGCTATATCGCATGGTTCGGGACTTGTTTCCCTGTCATATTTCATTGTTCTGGACGGGTTTCCCTGTCACATTTCATTGTTCTGGACAGGTTTCCCTGTCATATTTCATTGTTCGGGATGGGTTTCCCTCATATTTCATTGTTCTGGACCGGTTTCCCTGTCATATTTCATTGTTCTTGACGAGTTTCCTTCTCATATTTCGTTGTTCTGGACGGGTTTCCCTGTCATATTTCATTATTCTGCACGGGTTTCCTTCTCACATTTCTTTGTTCTTTAGGGGTTTCGTTCTCATATTTCCTTGTTCTGGACGGGTTTCCTTCTCATATTTCCTTGTTCTGGACGGTTTCCTTCATTTTC
>NC_069432.1:43777850-43818320 GCF_026875155.1 Cherax quadricarinatus
ATTTGAAAAAAATTAATGTTTTGGGGTCTGAGAAAGGGGGCAGATGAATTTTAAATGTGGAAAAGTGTAAGGTATTGCCCTTGGTAAGAAAATAACCCTCGAACTATAACTGGTGAATGAGTTGGTCAACAGAATGTGAAAAAGATTGGGAGTCATGGTTTATTATTAAATCAAGGGGGAAGCGCTAAACCCGTAGGATTATACAGCGCCAGGGGAGGGGGGATGTGGAAGGCATTCTGGCTTAATTCGGGGAACTGGAGCACAGATCCAATTCCTTAAATCAAGAGCCCTCACCAACATCAAGGAACCTTCCAGGAGGGGTGGGAGTCATGGTAAGCAGAAATCTAAAGCCAAGACAGCAGTGCCTCAGTGTGCACAACAAGGCCAACAGATTACTTGGATTTATCTCAAGAAGTATAAGTAACAGAAGTCCAAAAGTTATTTTACAGCTCTATCATCACTAGTGAGGCCTCATTTAGATTATGCTGCTCAGTTTTGGTCCCCCTTACTACAGGATGGACATAGACTCATTAGAGAACATACAGAGAAGAATGACTAAAATGATTTTACTGTGTAAGGAACCTCCCGTATGAAGATTTAGATTTTTTAGATTTTGCCACCGAAGTGGCTAGTTTATTGTGCACCCCATATCCATCCTGTGGACGGTAGCGCGAGAGCATATGGATACACAAAAGGCCTAGGAACTAGGCCCCAAAGGGTTAACAGGAATACATATGGATTTATATCTACATATCTATAGTTCACTTATCTGTTACAAGCAAATTTAGGAAATTTGCTTAGTATATCTGGTATCTTATTTTCATTAATAAGATATCTTGACATGTCACATAGGTTATTATACTGTCTGTCTCTGTATTCCTCAATAAGTGGACAATTAAGCACATAGTGTTCAAGAGAGTAACCATCAGCCCATACAGTAAGACAAAACCTTTTTCCCGTGGGTTCTGGCCAGTGTCTTGGGAGGTTTTTTATTTATTTATTTAAGATAAGATAAGATTTCGTTCGGATTTTTAACCCCGGAGGGTTAGCCACCCAGGATAACCCAAGAAAGTCAGTGCGTCATCGAGGACTGTCTAACTTATTTCCATTGGGGTCCTTAATCTTGTCCCCCAGGATGCGACCCACACCAGTCGACTAACACCCAGGATGCGACCCACACCAGTCGACTAACACCCAGGATGCGACCCACACCAGTCGACTAACACCCAGGATGCGACCCACACTAGTCGACTAACACCCAGGATGCGACCCACACCAGTCGACTAACACCCAGGGATGCGGATCACCACACCAGTCGACTAACACCCAGGATGCGACCCACACCAGTCGACTAACACCCAGGATGCGACCCACACCAGTGACTAACACCAGGATGCGACCCACACCAGTCGACTAACACCCAGGATGCCACCCACACAGTCGACTAAACACCTAGGTACCTATTTGCTGCTAGGTAAACAGGACAACAGGTGTAAGGAAACGTGTCGAAATGTTTCCACCCGCCGGGAATCGAACCCGGGCCCTCCGTGTGTGAAGCAGGAGCTTTAGCCACCAGGCCACCGGGCCACCAATTATTTATTTACAATTTTGAGCACACATACAGAGGTACAAAAAATACAGATAAGAGCAGCATGCCAAAGCCACTTACACTATGCATAGCATTATCGGGCTGGCTTAAAATTAACTTAAGATTGTGAGTGAGTTTTAACTGTGGGCACGGTGTGCTACAGAGAGAGCATGCCCAGTAAGTACCAGTGTCTCAGAGCCGTCTGAAGCTAGTGTCTGAGTCTGCATAGTTATACTAGGGGATACATACCCTCTTGAATATAGGAATTTCTGAGGTGCAGGCAGGACACTAATTGAAAGTTAAGACACATGTGCAACATCTGGATATCTTTATTGTAGACGTTTCGCCATCCAGTGGCTTTATCAATACAGATTCTAGGACATAATAGGAAGACAGTAGAAATAATACAAAAGATGAGGTAATCAGTCCATCGGCCTTGGAGTTAGTGTTCACAGCTTTCGTGGTGAGGAGAATCTGGAGCAAAGGCAAGAAGACTGACATTTATATAGGCGTCAGTGGAAGGGACGGGCAGCAGACGAGGGCAGTCACTGGTAGGCGGGATTCCCCAGTGGAAGTAGGTCCTTCCAAAGAGATGGGTTAGTTGCAGCACCCGTGAAGAAGGTCTTGTAGATGTCCTCTGAGCAAGATTCCATGATGTTGCAGTGTTGACAAGTTGTGTAAGAAAGGTATAAAATACCGACAATTGAAATTTTAAGACACATGTGCAACATCTGGATATCTTTATTGTAGACGTTTCGCCATCCAGTGGCTTTATCAATACAGATTCTAGGACATAATAGGAAGACAGTAGAACTATATACAAAAGATGAGGTAATCAGTCCCTGGGCCCTTGGAGTTAGTTTTTCACAGCATCGTGGTGGAGGAGAATCTGGAGCAAAGGCAAGAAGACTGACGTTTATATAGGCGTCAGTGGAAGGGACGGGCAGCAGACGAGGGCAGTCACTGGTAGGCGGGATTCCCCAGTGGAAGTAGGTCCTTCCCAAAGAGATGGGTTAGTTGCAGCACCCGTGAAAAAGGTCTTGTAGATGTCCTCTGAACCAAGATTCCATGATGTTGCAGTGTCTGACAAGTTGTGTAAGAAAGGTATAAAATACCGACAATATGAAAGTTAAGACACATGTGCAACATCTGGATATCTTTATTGTAGACGTTTCGCCATCCAGTGGCTTTATCAATACAGATTCTAGGACATAATAGGAAGACAGTAGAACTATATACAAAAGATGAGGTAATCAGTCCCTCGGCCTTGGAGTTAGTGTTCACAGCATCGTGAACTCCAAGGCCGAGGGACTGATTACCTCATCTTTTGTATATAGTTCTACTGTTTTCCCTATTATGTCCTAGAATCTGTATTGATAAAGCCACTGGATGGCGAAACGTCTATCTACAATAAAGATATCCAGATGTTGCACATGTGTCTTAACTTTCATATTGTCGGTTTATTTTATACCTTTCTTACACAGGACACTAATTACGATTGAATATTGCAGGAATTAATGCTCCCGGTTGCACGTGGTTTCTGAGGGGAAGTCCAAAGGGGCTAAAGCTAGGCTTAGATTTAGATTTTTAGATTTTGCCACCGAAGTGGCTAGTTTATTGTGCACCCCATATCCATCCTGTGGACGGCAGCGCGAGAGCATATGGATACACAAAGGCCTAGGAACTAGGCCCCAAAGGGTTAACAGGAATACATATGGATTTATATCTACATATCTATAGTTCACTTATCTGTTACAAGCAAATTTAGGAAATTTGCTTAGTATATCTGGTATCTTATTTTCATTTATAAGATATCTTGACATGTCACATAGGTTATTATACTGTCTGTCTCTGTATTCCTCAATAAGTGGACAATTAAGCACATAGTGTTCAAGACAGTGACCATATGCCTGGTCACATAATTTACATTTAGTTTGATCATCATCTGTGTGTCTCCCCAAACTGCCAGAAGTACTTATAACCAAGCCTAAGCCTGGCCACTACAACATCAGTCAGTGTTCACATTGCAAGTTGCTCCATAAACATACTTATCTACGTTCATGTTATCATAGTGGGTTATAGATCTACTCAGGCTTCTTACTGCATTCCTATAAAAAATCATTTTCATTACTTCTCTCTAATATTTTTCCTAATGCTAGACACAGTTATACCAAAGTTATATTCTACATTCTCCTTCTGGATACCCTTCTTGGCTAACATATCAACTTTGTCATGAAGGAGTAATCCAATGTGTGATGGGATCCATAGCAATTGTACATTAATTCCTTTGTCCCTAATTTTTGAGCATCTATACCTGGCTTCCCAATGAGCATGTTGTTGGAGTCATTATATGAGCCAAGAGCCTTCAATGATGACATAGAATCAGTATGATGATAGAGTCAAGCTCAGTGTATAGGTTAGCTTTAGCGCCATTAGGATTGCAAACAATTCAGTTTGCAGTGTAGACGCCAGTTGTTAATTCTCATGCCTAACTCAACAAATTTATTATCGTTCTTAACTAGGGAGGTGGCAACAAGAGCAGATGCAGCCCTGCCAGAAGACTCCTGTTTAGATCCATCAGTGTATATAACTTGTGATTAACTTATTACTACCAGCTAGGCGAAAAATTTCTTCTTGAGCAGTTGCTCTAACAAGAGATTTAAGGAAGGGATTACTAGCAATGAGCTTCTTGGAGGGACTTGTAGGTATGTGATATTAAATGAACACATCTTCCATGGAGGGGTGAAATGCTCTTGTTGCCTACAGTGATACAGTTCATGCAGGTTATAAAACTTAATGCAATTGCACGTTTTCACAATCCATTTAGATCTGTGTGTATTTACCTCTAGACACTTGGTAAGATTCACTGTGACAGTGTCTGGTTCGTTTCTCAACATTCTAATACCGAGTACAGTGTTAATTTCAAACATCCTATCACTGATACTAGAAATACCAAGCTCCTTCCTCATGTTAAGAACTTTTGTAGATCTGGGACAGCCAAGAATAGTCTGAGAGCTTCATTTTGCATTAACTCCAAGGGTCGGAGGGAACTTTCTCTAGCTATATCAACATGGGAGCAGCATAATCAATTAAGGACCTAACATAGGATATGTACATCATTCTCACGATTCCACATTAGCACCATAGTTGGGATTGTAGCCAGCAACAGCTTTGAGAGCATTTAGCCTAGCTTTACATTTCTTGTTTAGTTGTGGTATAGTGGATTTGTTAAGGGTACATCTACACCAAGATATCTGTAAGTTTTAACGTAGCTAGTGATTTCACCCTGCAAATAGATGGGTGGGGGATGTCGTTTGCTTGTTAATTCTTTGTTTTAGAGGAAGATATTGTGAGGCCTAGTCGATTACAAATTGCTTGAACTTCATTAAGAATGGTATTCATCTTCTTATGCCTGTTGTATGGATCATGATATCATCAGCATAGCTTATAGCTATATGTTTAGGTGAGGCAGGTAGAGCATTTAGGAGAGCATTAATCAGAATATTAAATAGCATGGGACTAAGAACTCCTCCTGCTGTGTACCTAAAGACATTTTTTTAGAATCACTCTGAAGCCTTGGTAAAGGACAGAGGATACTCTATTTGACAGGTATCCTATTATCCAGCAGAGTAAGCTACCACCAATATTCATTTTGGCTAGTTCATGTAGTATAACGGTTCTGTTTGCAATATCAAATGCAGATTTTAGATCAAGAAAAGTGGTAAAACTAGTAGAGGTGTGTGCATGTGAGAAAGGTGGAAATACAGTTCTGCACACTTTTACCTTTCATGAACCCATAGAGGTAGGGGGAAAGTTGATGTCTGATTCTGTAGTACAATCTGTTAAGCATCATTCTTTCAAAAGTTTTGCAAAGACAACTAGTTAAGGAGATGGCTAAATGTATCAGGCTGTTGGGGCTTAGGGATAGGCACATGAGACTATTGGTCAGGAAGTAGGAAGAACGCCCTCAATGTAACTGAGATTATACAGTGCCAACAAAGGGTTATCAGGCACGTGCCTTAGAGTTCTGAGAATATCATAGGTTATACCATCCTCTCCAGGAGCAGTTGATCGACCTTTGGTTAATGCATTATCTAATTCATACTCGGTAAAGAGGCAATCACTCTCATCAATATTTTGGCTCATAAATTAATCAGTTTCAACATTTCTTCAGAAGTACTCTCTAAATTTTTTCTAATATGAGATGGAAGGCTTTCATGCCTGGATGTTTTGGACCAGTCATTTATGAGGTCATTTGCTTTTTCAAGAGGAAAGGGATGAGCAACATTGCACAGTTTTTTCCTGGTTATTTTATTTATACCTTTCCAAGCCAAACTCAAAGGGGTGGACTATTTAATCCACTAACAAACTGTTCCATTTCTGTTGCCTAAGTTCTTCCTTTCTATTCCTTGCATTTGTTAGTGCAGCTTGGAAACGTTCTGAGCAGGTCTGGGGTTCTACATTCACGGTATGCAAGACATCACCATCCTGTACAAGCCGTTATTAGATGTACTAGGCATTATATTTTGTTGTTGCAGAAATACTATGAAGATTCTATGTTCAATAAAGCCTAGAGATAAGGCCTGTGTTTCTATCACAACAGTAAGTAAGTTTATTCAGGTATACACAAATACAGTTACACAGATTATATACATAACAACATATGTGTAGAGAACCTAGGATAACCCAAAAAGTCAGAGTGACTTATTTCCATTGCCTTCACTCAGAGCATCATTTCTTCTCAAAATGATGTTACATGAGTGTTCTTCTTTATTTATTCTACCGTATCAATGTAGAGACAACTGTACACAATGTAAACTTGTACACAAACCAGACGTGTACACTGTTTACAAAACTTACCTTCGCCTGGTTGTGTTTACATAACTCTGTGCCTGTCCTCTCTCATGCACTCATTCTTTCTCCTCTCTATTTATTCGTTTTATCTCATTTACTTACTCCTGACCCTACATAAAGACTACAAATATTTTAAGGTAAGTAATTTAGTGAACTGTATATACATTTTATCGCTTGGGATGCTTAAATATCATAGAATTGGGATTGTGTGTGCCTTTAATCATAAAGAAGGCCCTTCTTCCCTCTTTTCTTCCTTCTCCTCAGAAGCAATTTCCTCAGCTGCAGTCTGTTGCTGTTCCATTTGAAGATCTTGCAGCTCTTCAGTGATTAGCTTTTCCCCTGTGGTCCTCCACCAACTCTTCCACATCCTGGCCACTCACCTCCAACCCCATGGACTTCCCCAAAGACACAATACTTTCCCACAGCAGTCATAGGGTCAACAGGGTCAGCCTCAAACCCTTCAAAATTTTTGTCCAGGACACATTCTGGCCACAATTATCTCCAAGCAGAGTTCAAAGCCCGGGGAAAAGTCACTTCCTGCCAAGCCTTACCTATAAGGCTTATGCAGTGGAGGATATTGAAGTGATCCCTCCAAAAACTCTCTTAGGGTCAATTCAGTGTCTGAGGTCACTTCAAAGCACCTTTGAAACATTGTTTTGGTGTAGAATTTTTTGAAGTTAGAAATGACCTGCTGGTCCATGGGATGGATGAGAGGAGTGGTGTTAGGAGGCAAGAACTTCACTGTTATAAACCTGAAGCCCCTAAACAATTGGTCTTCCAAGTCTGAAAGATGAGCAGGAGCATTGTCCAGTAGCAGGAGGCACTTGAGTGGCAATTTATTTTCCAGGAGGTATTTTTTCACACTCGGTCAAACACTTCATGGACCCAGTCAATGAAAATTTGCCTCGTGACCCATGCCTTATTATTACCTTTCCACAATACACACAATTTACTCTTGATGACATTGTTTTTCTTGAACACACTGGGATTTTCAGAGTGATACACCAGTTAAGGCTGCACTTTGAAATCCGCACTAGCATTACCACAGAACAATAGAGTTAGCCTATCCTTCATAGGCTTGTGTTCCTGGCAGTACCTTTTCCTCCTGCGTGATGTAGATCCTCTGGCATTTTCTTCCAAAAGAGGCCTGTTTCGTCACAATTGAACACTTGTTGGGGGAGGAATCCTTCAGCTTCTATGTACTCCTTGAATTCATCAACGAATTCTTTGGTCACAGGGTTGTCTGAACTTGCAGCCTCACCATGGCTTACAACACTGTGTATGCCACTACGCTTCTTGAATCTGTCGAACCAGCTTCTGCTGGCCTTAAATTCACTAACAGCAGCACTTGTTCTAGGCATTTTCTTTACAAGATCCGCATGTAGCTGCCTTGCCTTTTTGCAAATGATCGACTCCATAACACTATCTCCCACTAATTGTTTCTCATTGATCCACACTAGCAACACTTCTCTACTTCTTCGAATATTTGTGATTTGTTTCGTTAGCATATTACCCCTTTTGCAACTTTAGCTTCCTTGATTTCTAACTGTCTTTGCCAGGATGGAACAGATTGTTGATTCGACGTCCATATATCCTGGAAAGTTCGGCCTAAACGTACCCACTTTCGTTAAAGTGGACCCCCGCATACGATGGGCATCACCATAACGATTAATGCATTACCGCTTGCTTTAATCGCAAAAATTTTGACCTCGCATACGCTTTAAAAACCCGCTCACGATTTTCGTTCCGACGACGCATCCAATGTGCGCCCTCAGCCAGCCTCCACATGTGTCCGCCGCGTGGCGCATTGTTACAGCCAGCCTCCGCGGTGTAACATACCAAGCATACAATTCGGAATATTCGTATTTATTACAGTGTTTTCGCGGTCTGATTTTCTGGAAAATAAGTGACATGGGCCCAAGAAAGCTTATAGTTGCCACACCCTACCAGCATAAGGGTGAGAAGTCCAATAGTGATGAAGAAAGAGTCATTGATAAGTATGAAAGTGGAGTGCGTATCGCCCCGACCTGTCAGGTTGTACAAGAAACCCCAATCAACCATCCGCTACTATTGTGGGCCACCTGAAAGGCAATCAAGGAGTGTTCTTGCCAAGGTATAACTGTGTTTCGAAACAAAGATCGCAAAGTGATGGAAGATGTTGAGAGACTCTATTGGTTTGTGGATAAATGAAAAACAGCTAGCAGGAGATAGCGTCTCTCAAGCGATCATAAGCGAAAAAGGCTAGGAAGATTGCATGTGGATTTTAATTAAAAAAAAATGCCTGCAACTAGTGCTGATGTGAGTGAATTTACGGCCAGCAAAGGTTGGTTTGAGAGATTTAAAAAGCGTAGTGAATACATTGTGTGATAAGGCATGGTGAGGCTGTCAGTTTGGACACAAAGCGGTCTTCGAAAAAATAAAGTGCATGCAATTCAAGGTGTACATAGAGACTGAAAGGGACTGAAACCTGAACAAGTGTTTAATTGTGATGATGAAACAGGCCTGTTTTGGAAGAAAATGCCACAGCAGGACATACATACTCAGGAGGGAAGGGGCACTCCCAGGACAAAAGCTCTATGAAAGCAGGTTACTTTGTTGAGTGTTCAATGCTACTGGTGATTGCAAAGTTAAGCCTTTATTAGTGTATCACCTCTGAAAACTCCCAGAGCGTTCAGCGAAAGATGTCCTCAGGGTGAATTTGTTGAGTGCTGTGGAGGGCCAAACCGATATGGCCATGGGTTCACTAGGGACTTTTTCTATGATGGTTACACCTGCATTTGCCCAAGGTGAAAGATTACATAATGAAAAGAAATTAGAACTTAAAGTGCATCTGGTGTTAGACAATGCCTGGTCATCCTACAGACGTGGCAGACGCGACTTTATGGGACATGGAAATTCAATTAATCATCAAGTTTTTGCCTCCTAATACCAATCCTCTCCTGCAGCATGGACCAGCAGGTTAATGCCCATCCCCCAAAAAAACTCTGTGACACAAAAGCTCTGTTTGAAAGGTGCTTTGTAGAGACCTCCATGGAAACTCAATTGCTCTAAGAGAGTTTTGGAGAGAGCATTTCATATCCTCAATTGTGTAAAACCTTATAGGTAAGTCTTGGGAGGGAGTGACTAAGAGACCTTGTACTCTGCTTGAAGAAAGGAAACTGTGGCCAAGAATGTGTAGACAATGGGATTGAGGCTAACCCTGAGAGGATTATGCCAGTTGAGGAATTCCCATTGTGGCATTGGAAAGTCCTTGGGGTGGAGGTTAGTGGGAGGATGTGAAGAGTTGGTGGAGGAGGACAATGAAGAACTAACCTGGTGAGCTGATAGATCAACTTCAAGAGCAGAGGCCAGACCTGAGGAAACTGGTTCAGAGAGGGGAGCGAGAGAAATTGAAGACGATTGACCTACTACAAGATTAAGGAAATGTGTGCAAAGTGGCTTGAAGTGCAAACCTTTTTTTGAATATGAAAATCACCGTCACACAGCTATTGCAAGCCGTGTTGGGCAACCTGTACACTGACAAATGGTTGTGAAACACTTTAGGGAAGTTCATAAAGGGAAACGAAGAGGTACAGGCACTTCATGGACAGATATGTTGTGTGATAAGAAAGTCCAGTGACTCTTGAAAGTGGTACTAGTGGCATTAAAGAAGACGGGAAGTAAACCCCTGAAAAGGACTCGACACCTCAAAGTCTTAATGAAGGGGATTCCCTTTCTAAAAACTCTAACACTCTACTCCCCTCCTCCCATCCCATCAATCATCACCAGATCTTTCAATAAAAGTAAGATGTCATTGTAAGTGTGCATGCCTTTTTCAGTTTGTGTGTATTAAAATTAACATTTTACATGTGTAAAAAATTTTTTTTTTCATAATTTTGGGTGTCTTGCACAGATTAATTTGCATTTCCATTATTTCTTTGGGGAATTTTTCGCATACCGATTATTGCGCATTAACAATGACCCCTCTTGCATGGTTTATAATCGGTATGAGGGGGTCCAATGTATTTTTCTACACATCTCTTTCTTGAATTCTATCGTGTTTCTCACTTTCTTTAAATAAAGGGGCTGGCCACTAGGTACTTTCTTTGGGCCCATGATGGGCTTATTCGCAGTTGCATTCCAATAACACGTGCACAAAAATTGCGAATAAGTTTGGATTGAATGCTCACTCAACCAGTGGACAGAGAGATTGAGTGGTGTCCTGGCGGGCAGATGCATCTGATACAGATGATTCTCCCGCGGTCAAGGTACAAATCCGGTGACAAAATTTCACCCAAAATAGTGTTCTAAATCTGATATGTCCGATATCCGGTTGCATGGGTAATCCTGGGTTCCACTGTACGTAATTTAGTCTGTGGTTTTCAGAGAAGTGTCCAGCTCTACGGCAGGAAAAAGTATATTTTTTTTTCCAAAATCAGCCGTTCTCCCACTGAGGCAGCGGTTGGACCAAAAAAAAGAAACCCAAAAAGAAAGAAAAATGTCATCATCATTCAACACTTTTGATATTTCTACTCTTAGTGTATACATATTCTATCTTTAGAGATGGCTAATTCATTACTCCATAGAATATTGTCTATTGATACTGGCTTATCGTACTCATTACTGCTTATAGAATGATGCTTGTTCAGTATCAGCAGACAATTATTCATGAAGTACATCAGGGCCTTGTTAAGAGGAGGAACAATAACGGTAATAAATTTGTGTACAGGTGTTTTATATTAAGGGGTTAATGTTAGGATGCTTATCTTACAGTTGGGGCTATATTGTTATTTTAACAATATTAAGTTATACATTACTAAGTTACCTTGAGAGCACATACCTATGAATATAGTTCTTCACACGTGTTTGATATTGATAATGTCTACATGAGGACTTGTAGACTTAATTACAGTATTAAACAAATGACTGTTTTACAATACCAGGAAAATGTGATCTTCAATGTTACTTTCAGGTGTAATGATCAGGTGGTAGAATGGACTCCGAACATTTGCTGCTTATGACGATCTAAAGCACAGTGGTCGATGGAAGGTAATAAGATTAAATTATTTTTATTCAGTTATTATAATTGGAAAGTACTCTTAAATTGTATGGGTCATTCAGCACATGTGTGGTGGAGGACGCACAATCTCCCATCACTTACTGCTAAACAGTTTTTTTACTTTTCTGTAATCATTCTACAATTTTATAATCACTGTATTAACATGTTGCTTGATATATAGTCCATCATTCACTGTTTCTTCATTTAAGTCTAATCATTTGAATTCATACATGTGTCTAGTTTCTCAAGTCATTTATACTTTTACCTGGTCACCCATGTCCTTGGAGTAATTATCTGGTTATTTAGTTGGACAGTATACTGATATTCTTATACAGTGTTGACCCGCCTTACGATATTAAAACACTTCCTGAGATGCTCATCATATGGCAGAAATTATCGTTAGCGCGAATTAATTTTCCCATAAGAAATCAATGTAATTCAAATTATCGTTCCTGAACATCCATAAGTATTAAAATAAATTTTTTTTTTACCACATGAAATATAATTTTAATACACAAACTGAAGAAGACATGCACATTACTACTCTACTAAGAATAGAATACATGAACTTTCCTTTATTGAAGATCTGGGGATGATTGATGGATGGGAGAGGGAAGAGGGAGGAGTGTGGGAAGTTATTGTTTAGAAGGGGGAATCCCCCTTCCATTAGGACTTGAGGTAGCAAGTCCTTTTCCGGTGTTACTTCACTTCTTTTAATTTACTAGGATTTGATTCGATGAGTCGCTGAGTCTCTGTGCACATAAAATCTGTACATTAGAGCCACTGTACCTCCAATTCTTTAAGACTTCCTAAAAATGGGCCATAACATTGTCATTGATACAGGTTGCAAAACATGGCTTGATGCAGTTGCTGTGTCTGGGTGATTTTCATCCATAAAGGTTTGCAGATTCAACCCACTTTGCACACTATTTCCTTAATTTTGAAGAGGCAACGTCCTCAATTTCCTTCTCCCCTCCCCCTGAAGCAGTTCTCAGGTCAGTCCTCTTGCTGTTGAGTTGATCGTGCAGCTCATCAGTGGTTAGTTCTTCATTTGTCCCTCCTCCACCACTCTATCCACTCCTCCCCACTAACTCCAACCCCAAGGACTTACCAATGCTAAGTGGGCCGTTCCACAACTGGCCTATACGCTTCTCACCCCCCGGGTTAGCCCAAAACTCTTCAAAATCCCTTTATCTACACATTGTGGCCACAGTTTCTTCAAGCAGAGTTCAAGGTCCTCTTAGTCACTTCCCTCCTAGCCTTACCTATAAGGTTTACCACAATGAGGATACTGATGTGATCTTTTCAAAACTCTATTAGAGTCAGTCGAGTGTCTGAGGGTCACTTAAAAGCACTTTTGAACAGCTTTTTTGTAGAGTTTTTGAAGTTTGAATGACCTGTGGTCTTTGCGGCTGCAGGAGAGGAGTTGGTATTTAGGAGGCAAAAAAACTTGACCTTAATGCAGCCTATGTCCCCAGATAGAAAAAACTCGCTTGCCAAGTTCTGAGGATGACCAGGAGCATTGTCTATTCCAGGAGGCATTAAGGTCCAATTTTTTTCCATTATGGTAATTTTTCAATGTGGGGGGCAAATGCATGGATGTAACTAGTTATAGAAAAAAGTCCCTATTGCCCCATTGCCTTACTGTTTGCCCTCCATGGCACACACATATTAGCCTTGAGGACATTGTTTTGCACGAATTCTCTGGGAGTTTACAGAGTGATATACCAATAGAGGCTTTCACTTTGCAAATCGCCACTTGCATTAGCACACATAAAAGAGTAAGCCTGTATTTCATTGGATTATTCCTGGGAGTGCCGTTCCTCCTGAGTAATTGCAGGTCCTGCTTGGCATTTTCTTCCAAAACAGGCCTGTTTAGTCGCAAATTAAACACTGTTCAGGTTTAAGTTCTTCACTGTCTATGTTATCCTTGAATGCCTTCACTTATTTTTTCAGCCAACTTTTCTGAGTCCGAACTGGCAGCCCTCACCATGCTTATACACTATGTATGCCAATACGATTCTTAAATTCTCAAACAACCTTTGCTGGACTTAAATTAACTAATATCACCACTAGGTGCATGCATTTTTCTAATTAAATTGTCATGCAACGTCCTAGCCTTGCACATATGATCGCTTGAGAGATGCTATCTCCTGCTATTGTATTTCGTTTATCCACACAATAATCAGTCTCACAACATCTATAACTTGCGATGTCTGTTCGAATACAAACTTGCACCTTTTGCAGAACAGCCTTCCCTTGATTGCCGTTTTGTGGCCAAGATAGTAGTGATGGTTTGATTGGGTTTGGTATACAATCTGGCTAGCTCCGAGAATGCATCCACTTTCGTATTAGCCAATTATTCTAATTGCTCTTTCTTCATTTTCCTTTAGTAAATTTCACCTTTTTTTACCACAGGGTTGGACACTTAGAAGCTTTCTTGGGGCCATGGTGACTTTTTTTGCAGTTACAAGTCCACTAAAAACATGTAATTAATATGAAATGTACCGAATGTATGCTTAGATGCACCGCAATGGCTGAGGCCACAGTGGGACGAGGTCCCGGGTCAGAATCACGTGGAGGCGAGGTCAAAATTTTGCATTCAATGCTTCGTTATGGCGGATTTAACGTAATGCGATGCGTTCGTAAGGTGGGGTTCCATGTTCATACTCTTTACGGGTGGACCTTAGGAATGCTTTGTAAATGCTGCCAATCTTTTAGACTGACAGAACCTTTATGTTGACTTGAGCAGAAATCATTTGCAGAAAGAAGTTTTTTTGTTTGGCTCCTAGATTGTTTCCACAGGTTACCATTGTTTGTCATAGATTCAGGAATCTGTCAATGCTTTGAATCTAGTTAAAAGCACATCTTTTCTTTTTCAGAGCATACGATCCTGTTGATATTATTGTCACTTTTGAGTATAAAACTCTAGTGTTTGTTTTTCATTGTTTTTTGCTTGCATTCTTGGCTTGGTGTTTGAAATGCTTGGGGAAATCTACTTAACTTTTGGACTCTTTTGGTTGTATATATACATCTTACGAGCCACGTTTTTGTAGTACATATATACATAAATACTCATAATTCTAGCGCTTCAAATCAAACCCAGGAGAAAGCTGGTAGGCCCGCACTGTGGAGATTGGGTGTGGTCAGTTTGCACCTATAAAAAAAATCCTGCAGCATGCAGTGCATATAAGAAGAAAAAATAACTGACCATTTTTTTTTTTTTTTTTTAATTAAAATGCCAACTTTGTGGTCTATCTTCCTGTAGGAATTTAGTTGTCATTCTCGTTTTTTCTTGGTCTCATTTGATAGAAAGAACCTTGAAATGGAGCTCAAAGTAGGAAAAGGTTTGATTTTTAGCGAGTTCAAAAGTAAAACATAATGATGTCATTTTCAAATTAAATGTCCAAGTAGCCATCTAATATGCTGTCATGATGGGTTGACATTATTTAATACAATTATTACAATATTGCAAGTTGTCTGCTTACAGTAATCTTCTATTTTTTGCTTGAATAATTAATTCAATTAGAAAGCAAGAGTAATATCTGAGGGGGCCTGGAGACGCGACTCTGGATTGAACAATGAAATTTGTATTTTAGAGCCAGGAATGTCTGCATTGTCATTCTGGACCCTATTTTGGAAATTGTCATTTTTTTTTATTTCGTGAAATTGGCCAAATTGCAATAATTTTTTGACATGTTATTGGATAGTAGAAATTGGTAAATGGGCTAGTGTCTTGTACTCAATCGATAGAAAAAATGGTGTTCTAAAGAAATGCATATGATTTGGTTGATGGAACAAAGGAAATTAGCCAAAAATAGGGCTCAAAGTGGGGAAATCTTCCTATTCAGTAAATATCGCGAGGTCGACTAACTTTGCAAGAGTGTAATTGCGCCTGGTTTTCCATCAAATTTCGTATTTTGGTGCCATTACAATCGGGAAAAGATTCTCTATCATTTCATAAGTTTTTTTTCTTTCATTGCTTTTTTTTCTTTTTTTTTTTTATGACACCATGAGGAAACCTAGGATTTGGGGTTTGCGACAGTCAAAGGGGTTTTTAAAGATCAGGGTGCCAGGAATAACAAACCTCCCTGAGTATTATTACGTTTATTATTATTTTTTTATTATCATTTATTTTATTTTTTCTCCTAGACTATTTTGATGAAGTAATTTGCATATTAGTTACAATGAATGTGTTAACAAATTTTGTTGAAAATAAGAAATAGTTTTGGAGTAGTGAGATTTAACAGTTAAGGAAGGCCCTAGAGCATATATGGAATTGTCAGTTTAAAAAATAGGAGAGGAGATCTTATTAAATGGAGAGTTAGAGGTATAGGAAGTTGGAGAGAATATTTTGAGGAATTGTTAAATTTGATGAAGAAGGAAGCTGTGATTTCGTGTTAAATAGGGAAGGAGGAATAACATTTGTTGGAGTGAGGAAGAGCCAGTTTGTGAGAGTGGGGGAAGTTCGTGAGGCTAGTGGTAAAATGAAAAGGGGGTAGGGGGTAAGGCCTAGGCGGGATTAATGGGTATAAGATAGAAATGTTAAAAGCAGGTGGGGATATAGTTTGGATTGCTTGATGCAATTATTTAATAAATGTATGAAGAGGGTAAAGGTACCTAGGGATTGGCAGAGAGCATGCATAGTTCCTTTTGTATAAAGGCAAAGGGGACAAAAGAGAGTGCAAAAATAATAGGGGGATAAGTCTGTTGAGTATAGCTGGTAAAGTGTATGGCTTAGAGTATACTATTGAAAGAATTAAGAGTAGACGGAGTCCCGGGGGGGGGGGGAGAATAGTAGATAGCAGATGAACAAGGTGGATTTAGGAAATGTAATGGAGGGTGTGTGAGAACCAGGTGTTTACAGTGAAACATTAGGGAACAGTATTTAGATAAGGCTAAAGAGGTCTTTGTGGCATTTATGGATTTGGAAAAGGCGTATGACTGGCGTGGATAGGGGGGCAATGTGGCTGATGTTGCACAGGTGTATGGTGTAGGAGGTAGGTTACGATGGCAAGTGAAGAGGTTTTTACGAGGATAGTGAGGCTCAAGTTTGAGTATGTAGGAAAGATGGGAAATTATTTACCCAGGTTGAAGTAGGCCTTAGACAAGGATGTGTGATGTCCCGTGGTTGTTTTAATATATTATAGATGGGGTTGTAAGTAGATTAAATGGAGGGTCTTGACAAGAGGTCGTGGAGATAAAGGATAAGAATCACACATAAAGTGGGAGTTGTCACAGTTGCTCTTTGTCTGATGACACGGTGCTTTGGGAGATTCTGAAAGAGAAGTTGCAGGATTGGTGGATGAATTTGGTAGGTTGTGCAAAAGAAGAAACTTAAAACTGAATACAGGAAAGAGTAAGGTTTGCGGATAACAAAAAGATTAGGTGATGAAAGATTGGATTCAGATTGGAGGGAGAGAGATATGGAGGAGGTGAAATGTATTCAGATATTTGGGAGTGGACGTGTTCAGCGGATGGGTCTATGAAGGATGAGGTAGAATCATAGAAGCTGATTGAGGGGAAAAGGGGTGTAGTTGGTGCACTTAGGAGTTTGTGGAGACAAAGAACTTTTGTCCTTGGAGGCAAAGAGGGGGAATGTATGAGTGTTATAGTTTTACCAACGATCTTATATGGGTAGTGAAGCAATGGGGATGATTCGCTGCAGCGACGGGAAGGCTGGAGGCGTGGAGATGTCATGTCTGTGAGGCAATGTGTGGGGTGAATATTTGCGAGAATTTCGTAGTTCTGGAATTAGGAGGAGGTGTGGGGATTACCAAAACTGTTGTCCAGAGGGTGAGGAAGGGTGTTGAGGTTGGTATTGGAATGTAGAAGGCGAATCGGAGCGAAACAGAGTGACTTCAAGAGTGTATCTAGTCTGTAGTGGAAGGAAGGACGGGTAGGGGTCTGGACTAGGAGAAGGTTGGAGGGAGGGGGGTAAAGGAGGTTTTGTGTGCGAGGGGCTTGGATTCCAGAGGCGTGCGTGAGCGTGTTTTTGATAGGAGTGAATGGGAGAGTGGATTTAATACTTGACGTGCCTGTTGAGTGTGAGCAAAAAGTAAACATTTTGAGGGGGTTCAGCGGGAACGGAGGCCGGACTGGAGTCCTGGAGATGGGAAGTACAGTTGCCTGCCCACTCTGACGGAGGGGTGTTAATGTTGCAGTTAAAAACTGTAGTGTAAAGCACCTTCTGGCAAAGACAACGTGCTCCTTGGAGTGAAATGATGGTGAAAGTTTTTCTTTTTTCACAGGCCCCCACCCCTGCCTTGGTGGGAATCGGCCAGTGGTGACTATATAAAAAAAAATGAAAAAAATTATTTAGGCATTTACTCAGTTTTTGTGGTTGCAAACACTGGTTTATTAATCGCATACTTATTTTTGTATTGTGTGTGAGTTTTCCATTATATGGGTTTATTTGGCAGATACAATTAATTCCTGTCACCCCAACGAAAGGGGCGAAAAGACCTGTTTTTCGGGAGTTACTGGAGTTTACCTGGAGAGAGTTTCAGGGGGTAAACGCCCCGCGGCCGGTCCTGTGACCAAGGCCTCCTGGGGATCAGCACCTGAACAACCAGGCTGTTGCTGCTGGCTGCTCACGCAAACAAACGTACGAGCCACAGCCGGCCTGATCAGGAACTGATTTGGTGCTTGTCCAGTGCCAGTCTTGAAGACTGCCAGGGGTCTGTTGGGAATCCCCCTTATGTGGTGCTGGGAGGCAGTTGAACATGTCTCGGGCCCTGACACTTATTGTATGGTCTCTTAACGTGTAGTGACAACCCCTGCTTTTCATTGGGGGGATGGTTGCATCGTCTTTCTGCCAAGTTTTTGCTTTCGTAGTGAGTGAATTTCGTGGTGCAAGTTCGGGGATAGTCCCTTCTAGGATTTTTCCAGGTGTATATAAATCATGTTATCCTCTCACTCTGTGTTCCAGGGAATAAGCGTTTAGAAACCTAAGCAATCCCAGTAATTGAGGACGTTTTTTCTCGTTATGTGCGCCGTGAAAGGTTCTCTGTACATTTTCTAGGTCGCATTTCACCTGCCTTGAAGTGTGTTTGAGCTTGCAAGAAAATTATTCCAGCCTAGATAGAACAAGTGACCTGAAGAGTGTCATCATGGTGCCTCCCTAGTTTTGAAGGTTCTCATTATCACATCCTGTATTTTTCTAGAAGATGCGATGATTACAATGTTATGGTCCTTGAAGGTGAGATCTCCGCATAATCACTCCCAGGTCTTTGACGTTGGTGTTCGCTCTATTTTGCTTTGGCCAGAATTTGTTTTGTACCTCTGATGAAGATCAGTTTTCCTTTTTTTGTGGAGTTCGACCTTTTTATATATATGCAAGTTACTGAAATGTCCACAAGTAAACACGCAAGTACACACCACACACACACAACGACACACACACACACACACACACACACGACACACCACACACACACAGCACACACACACAATTCTCGTACGTTCCCACTGTGGATAATATACATGGAGGGAATTTCGTGGATCAACGCCCCCCCGAGGCCCCGTCTGAGACCCAGACCTCTATAATATATAAAAACACAATTTGCCCCAGCACACGTAAATACTTATATCCAACCCCCTGTGTCACTCACATGTGTGCAAACATTCTCATGCACATATGTGTACTTTCACACACAGACATCATGATACCACACCTCTCCTTATAAGTGGTACTGCTCTATAGTAGATTAGAGTGTAAGTCTGAGGGACCTCTGGTTCACCACACTATTAAAAATTCGTAGTAGAAATACCTCCTACATGATAACAATAGTTTTATGAATCATTGTTTGCTGCTTTTTTGTGATTTGCAGTAATGATTTTGTAATTTAGAGTAGTGACTGTGATTTTGCAGTTGTTTTAGTGATAGTGTAGTGATAGTGTGATTTCCAGTTTTGTATTAAATTATATTATATATTTTAAATAGAATTCAGTATAATCGGGATGTAGAATGCTGTTACATAGTATTTTCTAGATATCCATAATGAAAAATATGAAGATAAAAGGAAGTAACATTGAGAGAGACTTTTTTTGTACTGGAAATAGCAAAGAAAACATTCTTGTGAATTATTACATAATTTTTAATTTTTCCCGTCTTCCAACTTCTCTCACCTTACCCTATATTGAGAAAAATATTCACAAACACAATAAAAAAGAAAGAAAATTAAGATGTAACAAAAACTGGGAGAGCAACCGCTCCGACAAAATGTGATTGTTGATGTTGAGTTACAACCTGGCCAGTACAACTCATTCTTAATGTCTTACAATTATTGCTGTTTTTTATGTATACTGTTATCTTGCACTACTCTTTCCCTTATTTTATTGTATTGATTCTTGTATGTTCTTGTTGAAAATTTATGTACTTCTGTACTGTTGCTCTCTATTTTACTGTACTTTTCTGTGTGTTTACAGTATTTGTTCTTGTGTGTTACTGTACTGTACAGTTTTTTGTGTTGTTCTATTGTTATAATGAGGTACTGTTTTTCTAGACATTTCTTCATTATTTATTTTTTTTGTGTTTTCCGTCACTCGATCAATCACAATCTGACCATATTCCATTCTTTGGTATAATCAACCGGCAATACCAAACAATAATATTTAAGTGTTAGTATGCAGTCCTTGCATTTAACAGTAGTAATTTTCCTGTGTATTTAAATTACTACTCCACTGTCTGCGTGTTGCCGTACCGTTTTTTCTGCATTACTTACTGTTCTTATTAACTGACATGCTTGCTGTGTTGCGCTGAGGTGAGGTAAAGCTTCCACATAAATATTTACATCAAGCACTTCCAACATTCCCACTGTACCTTCCACAACAGTGTCTCCACACTAAATTATCATCTCACCCCAATCAATAATTTTCCACGACTCAACATTCCTCACACATTCACTTACAACTTAAGCATCCCACCATTATGCATCAAATTCAATTTCCAGTGATAATTACTTTAGCTGCATTTTCGTGAGTCTTTGACCTTGACACTAACAAAGCACTGTCAAGCACAAACACGAAAAAGTTAGCGGTTAGCGGTTAGCTGAGCTAATATTTCTTTATTAGAGGATAACCGGTTTAGCGAAGCTAACTTTTGGTTAGCTGTGCCCACCGCTGATTTTGAGTTTAAACGAAGGGAGACTCAAGAACGAAACATTCTCAAACATTTAAAATATACTTTTTTTTTCACAAAGATTTTTCCGTTTATTTCTTGAGAACACCATATTCGTTTTGGCTTCAAATTATCAGTGCTGATGAGTTGTATCCGGGCAAGATTCTTGTCACTATTTGCGTGTCCCTAATATGCAATAATACAAATCCCATTCCCAATTTTCCTTTTCCTGTGTGACAACTGTTTTTAAAATGCGTCCTCTCATCACATTGAAAATTGACTGTGAATCCTACTAAAACAGTTGGTATATTTTAATGGAATGGCTAGCTGCAGAACCACAACTATTCTTCTCAAACATGGTTTAGAATTTACTTTACTTTATTACAATTATTTTCCCAGACACTAACCATAAAATTTAAAGGGGTGGTACGGTAAGGTGTGTGGGGCCATCGGAAGGGCCTCGTCGATGACGAAAAGCTCCAACAGCGGGTCATCATCGAAGACCGCGTCAGGAAACACTTGTCCTGTTCCTGACGATCTTACCAAAACCTAACCCTGTGACGACCCTGGGAGGTGAGGGTATTCTTAACCCAAACCTTGGGGGGGGACTCGTCTTACTTTTTCTTGATTGGAATTTAAATGCCTCCAATTCCAGAGCGCGCGTATAAGCTTGTTTCTTGACTTACATTGTAGAAAATTTAGAACATGATCATCAATCTTCATTGTTCTTATGTGTCATTGAAATGTAACGGCTTTAACTTTTGTGGATTATACGCCTGCGTCGCTATAAATTTTGTTGGATTATGGTGCAACAAATGTAAAAGCATTTATCTGTGATCTTTGAAACTTTTAGTCCTGATTTGTATTTCTCAGAGGAAGCATCTGTTGATGTTAAGGTTAGTAGAGCGGTCCGATTTTTATTAAAAAAACTAGTTTGTGATATAATTTACTTTTTTCGGTTCCCCAAATTTAAATTAATTAGGAACGTTTTATATATGGCTAGATGGCTATAAACAGCCGTGTGCCTTCTTGCCATTTATTAAAGAAACTTGTATTTTATGGACTAAGCCAACATAAAAACTTCTTGCTTACTTACTTCCATAAAAGTTTGCTTTTTATGTAAAAATATTAAAAAAGGTGAAATGTTTTTCGAGGGATAATTTCTGAGTGTTGCATCTGACTCACATCAGACCTCCATACCGATATCTTCATAATTTCATCTTGGAAGATTAAATGTGATTGTGTATTTTAGGATATTGTCTCTTAAGGTATTAATTAGATTTGGGCTGGCATATGCTATAAATTGAAGACCATTTTAATTATAGAAATTTGATTTTATTTTCTACAGGACTTGTGAATTCCTCTTTGGATTCGACCTCAAATATATAATTCTAATATCTAGAATTCGTTATCACCTTGCAGCACTCTGCACTTTTCCAATGGCTTGCACTGAGGCACAGTGACTAGTTTGGAATACTTGGATACATTGATCAGATCGAGCAGAGACTGATATGCAAGCGACTAAGTTGAGGATATGACTTCTCCCACTAATGGATTCTTCATTGATTATATATAAGTGGCGGAGGTCAGGTCACCGTCAGTGCAAGTTACGATGATAGGAAGGAAATGGACGGAGCTGTTGCGATTGGCTGTGTTTCTGCTCGCGGTAAAATACATCATGCTAACATTTTAGATAAATTGAGATTCTCCCTAAATTTCTGAGATTAAGGTGGTGCTATTATTGAATGAAGAGAAGCTTTCAACACCGTCTGTTGCTACGGAACGGACTTCCTGAAGACTAATGAAGCATTCTGAAAGTCCATGAAATGTCCACAGGAGTTTCTGATGATAAGCACAGAGGTGATTGTTCAAGCATTTCCTCTGCAAACGTAGCAATGTTCAAAGTATCTTTGTGTGGGTACTTCTTGAATATCCCCAACAAATTTTGTCAGACGAAACCCAATAGAATGTGTAGCTGTTTTCGTATCACTCTTAAACAATATCATTGTTATAATGTTCAAAACGAATGGTTACCAACAAGACCTATGAATGCTCTTCGTGGGTGCGTGTTGTACTAGCAATAGTGATCTTTTTCTGCTTTACCCTATAGTCAGTAATTAAAAGAGAGGGATAATATAGATGGAGAAAGCGTTGCGAATATTCCTGCGAATATAACTAAATGCAAAAGGTCCGTCTTTGCTAGTTGGTTTTATTTAGTACCTCGAACTCCAGTATATTCCTCTTCCATAGAGAACATAAATGGAAGATTTCTATGTTGTTTAAGAGTTCTACAGTGTTGAGGCGTCTTGGGATGAAGACCCAAGACATCGTCAACATCTTTAACCATGTAACACCTGCCTGGGAACTTCATCGGGGGGGGGGGGGGGGGGGGGGGGGTGCGGGGGCTAATCCTGGGGGGGGGGCGCAGTGAACAAAGAGATTTTATAAAATGGAGCCGTTTACGTTCAAAAGGTATTTGAATTCTTCTCCTCCTACAACTGCAGTCATTCCATCTGCAAATCTGTACAGTTATAAGTTGCCATTTGAGCTCACATTCTCGTGCACATTGCTTCTGTGTTCACATTCCCCCTTTGTCTATAGTTTCCAGGTTCAATCCCCCTCAGTATCTAAGCTTAATGTACACTGCCTCTGGCGTCAGAAATCCTACGTTAATAACTCTCGAATCCATTACCCGTTGGGACCACAGATTCCAAGTCCATAATATATATACGTCAATACCCGAGTTTGAAGCTCCTCTAGGCATTGAGCAAACGTCGAGCACCTTAATTCTTATGGAAAGGGGACGATCCCCTTTCTAAACAATAACACTATCTCTTCCCCTCCTCCCATCCCATCAATCATCACCAGATCTTCAATAAAGTAAGTGTCATGTAAGTGTGCATCGCCTCTTTTCAGCTCTGTGTGTATTAAAATTCTTAACATTTCATTGTGGTAAATCAAATTTTTCTTTTTCCAGATACTTTTGGGTGGTCATCGCACAGATTAATTTGATTTCCATTAATTTATCTTGTCTAGGGGAAAATCTAGTCGCCACTCTTAGAGCGCGATTAAATTCGCATCAACAACGACCCCTCTTGCACGAGATTTAAAATCGGTACTGTGACAGGGGACCTCACTGTATTCTTTCTACAATCTCTTTCTTGAATTTCTATCGTGTTCTCACTTGTTCGTTACCACTCAGCGGGCTTTGGCATCTTTAGGAATTTTCTCTCTCTTTGGGCCGCAATGGAATGTCTTATTTCGCAGTTGCAATCAATAAACGAGCCACAAAATGCGGAAAGAGTTTGAATGAAGCTCCACTCAACCAGTGACAGAGAGCCAGATGACGGAGGTGATCCCTGCGGGCTAGCAAGCATCTCATTACATATGAGACTCCCCGGGAACACTAGGTACAAAATTGGCAGGCAAAATTTCCAACACCCAAAAAAGGTAGTTCTAATATTAATCTGAAATGCTTCCACGATATCCCGGTGCGTGGTGAAAGTCCAGGTTCCACATGTACTTAATCTTAGTCTGCTCCCTCCAGAGAGAAGTTCCCATCTCTACGGCAGAAAACGTAATATTTTTTTTCCCAACACATCACCGTCTCCCACTGAGGCAGGTGACGCCAAAAAAAAAGAAATCCCAAAAAAGAAAAGAAAACATTCATCATTAAAAACATTCAACACTTTGACTATCACGTCCATAGTGTATACAGTATTCATCTTAGAGATGTCTGATCATTACTCCAAAGAATATTGTCGTACTGATACTACGTATTGTACTCAATTTCTGCCTAAAATGATGCTTGTTCAGTATCAGCAACAATATTCATGAAGTAATTCCAGGCTTGTTAAGAGTAAGGGAACAATCACGGTAATAAATTTTGTAGCACGGCTGTTTATATTACGGGTTAATTTAGGGCTTGCTTAAATTTACAGTTGGGCTATATTGTTATTTTATTTAGACATAATAAGTATACATTACTTTATGTTACCCTTGATGAGACACATGTCTATGATATACGTAACTCACATGTTTGATATTTGATAGCTAGTCTACATTAAGGACTTGTAGCTTAATACGTATTAAACAAATGACTGTTTTACAATGCCCGAAAATGTGATCTTCAATGGTTACTTTCGGAGTAATGAATCCAGTGTGGTAAAATGGACCTCCTAACAATTTGCTGCTATTGGCAATCTTCAGCACAGAAGTCGAAGGTAGGTAATAAAGATTAAATTATTTTTATCAGAGTTATAATAATATGGATTAGTACTAAATCTGTATGTCATTCAGCCACAGTGTGGTGGAGGCGCAATCTCCCAACCACGTTACTGCTAAACATGTTTATTACTTTACTGTAATCTTTAAATATTATAATACTGTAGAAAATTGATGCTTGATCTATAGTCCATCAATTCACTTTTTCCTTCATCTAACGGCTCTCATATTTGAATTTATACCATGTCGTCTAGTTCTCGAAGTCATTTATACTATACCTGGCTCACCCAAGTCCTTGAGTATTATCTTGGTTAATTTTAGTTGGATCAGTATTACTCATACTCATATACAGTTAGCCCCCCGCCCATAACGATATTAAACCGTTCCTGAGAGCCTCATCATATGCCTAAATTATCGTTAGCCGCTATTAATTTTCCCATAAGAAATAATGGCCAATCAAATTAATCCTCCCTACAATTCCCCAAAGTATAAAATAAAATTTTTTTTTAAACACCATGCACTATTAATTTCAAACACCACCCAACGGAAGAACACGACAATGCACAAATTACTACTCTACTGGATGACATTAGACCCATGACACTATCTTCCTTTATTGAGATCATGGTGGAAGAGAGACGATTGGGATGCGGAGGAAGTGGGAGAGTGTGGAACATTATTGTTTAAAGGGGAATCCCCTTTCCCATCAGACTTGAGTACAGTCCTTTTTTTCCGGGGTTACTTCCTTCTTAGTAGTAATTCTTACCAAGGATTAGCTTTTAGACTGTCTGGGACGTCAGCCCAACTGTTTGCACAACAAATCTGTCCAACCAACAGACCTGTAACCCTCCAATTCTTTAAGACTCTTTTTCCTAAAATGCGGCCCATAACAGCATTGTCATCGTAACAGGTTGCCAACACGGCTTGCAGTACTGATGTCTGGGTGATTTTCATCCATAAAGGTTTTAGCAACTCTCACCTCCACTTTGCAAACATTTTCCTTAATCTTGAAGCAGCAACGGTGTCCTCAATTTCTCTATCTCCACTCCTCTGAAGCATTTCCTCAAGTCCTGGCCTCTTGCTGTTGAAGATCGATCTTGCAGCTTCATCAGTTGTTAGCTTCTCCTCATTGACCTCCTCCACCAACTCTTCCCACATCCTCCCCACTTTCCCCCACTAACCTCCAACCCCAAGAAGCTTTCGCCGCAACGCTCAAATGGATTCCACAACTGGCATACGCTCCTCCAGTTTACTGACCCGCAACACTCTTCAAAATCCCTTTTCTTCTACACATTGTGGCCACACGTTTTTTCTTCAAGCAGAGTTCAAGGTCCTCCTTAGTATTATACACTCCCTTTCCCCCCAAGTTCCTTTACCTATCTAAGGTTTCTACACAGACTGAGGATACTGAAGTGATCTTCTCTTCAAAACCTCTCTTAGAGTCAGACGAAGTTCTGAGGTCACCAAAGCACTTTTTGAAACAGCTTCAGTTATTGCGTAGTATATCCTCTCTTTTGAACACGTTTGAAATTTTCAAGTGCTGGTTCCCATGGGCTCAGAGCGGACGTCGCATTAGGAGGCAAAACACTCTGACTCTTAGATGACAGCCTCATGTCCCCCCAGAAAGTCAGCCTCTGCCCAGCTCTGAAGGATACGCAGTGACCATTGTCTATACAGGAGGCACTAAGGTCCAACTATTTTTCCATTAGTAATTTTTCACATCTAGTGTGGGCAAATGCATGGGTAACTAGTTATAGAGAGAGTCCTATTGTCCCCACATGCCTACTGTTATTTTATTTTCTTCTTTTTTCTCATTTCTTGGTTTTTCTCTTTTTTTTTTCTCATTGATTTATTTTTTTGGTGCGGAGCCGCCCTCCATGGCACACACAAATTAGCCTTGAGGACATTGTTTTGCCTGAATGCTCTGGGAGTTTCTAGCAGTGATATACCAATAGAGGCTTGCACTTGCAATCTGAGCTCACTAGCATTTAGAGCATCCCATCCAGAGTAAGCCTGATATCATAGAGGCTTATGTTCCTGGGGAGTGCCTTTTCCTCACTAGTGAGGTGATAACATGCCCGCGTGTCACTGGCTTGGCCATTTTCTACTCTTCACATCCACACAGACGCCTGTCTTCTTGGTCATACCCATTGAACACCCTATCTGTTCTACAGGTCTTCATAAGTTCTCTATCTCTGCTCACCGTACTTTCCCTATATGTGACTTCACATTAGCTCTTTATTCAGACTCTAACAGCCCACTCTTGGGCGAATACCACATATCAACATGTACTATTCATCCAACCCAGAGATAGTGAGACGCACATTGCCACAGAATACATTATTACTGATTCAATTGACTCCTACAAAAATCTAACACTTAGACTTGGCAACTCTATTAAAACTCAATATTACACATAACAGTACCTGTGGTACGTAAGTTCTAGTCAGAGATCGAGGATATATTAACACAGTATGTTGACAAGAGATGAGGATAAACTTGTGGAACGTATTGCTCAAACGTGTCAACACTGATAAGATTGTGCTGACGACGTTATACAGGAAGAGTCTTAAGGGAGTATGGCTATGTGAGCGACAACTATCAACACATCATATCATTTAAATTTCATAAGGTACAAGATATTCATTACGGCTGTACACAAAGATATTCTGAACTGCATTCTTTCTCACACACGACACTTCATTATACTTCACATATGTGATAAGGGACAATAGATTTGACTTGCGGATACACTGGATTGTGCAAACGGTCAACTGTTGGAATTGCAGTGCGCGCTTTGTATTGGTACGTCGGACGGCGTTTGTGTGGATGTAATTTATACACACATCGGAGACACACTGCGTGTAGACAGACTAGGCAAGTGTACACACAATGGAGGACGGCATCTAGGTAGAATTGTGACAGACATGGTCTGAGACTCAGAAGTAGCAGGGACCACAGCAATCTTTATGATCGGGAATGCACGGACAAGGTCACTTGTTATCATACGATAGCTGGGAACTGAACACTAGTTGTATGAGGAGCAACGAAGTTAGTTGCGTGGGGCAAGTACATTGGGGATCAAGGATGTGTGAGGAAGCGTAATCAATGTCACTAAATTTATTTAATAATGAGACATGCATACTATTAGGAGGTTTTATAGCTGACGTTGTCAATTTTATACGAGGAGACTGCGCGCTGCGTCTCTCTATCGCTAACGAATAATCACACTTAAAGATCTAGGATATAACATAAACAGATACATATGGGTGATACAGTGACTTTTGTGTGCACAAAAGCTAAGCGCAGTATTAAGACGCATAATCTATGTAGGGAGGGTGGGGTGGTGGTAGGTGTAAACATATTGTAGTTTCACCACAGTAACAGATTATTAGATAGTTAAAATTAAACAAAAAAACTTCTAACAATAGATTATCAGAGTGGATGACATGTTTGTAAATATATAATACAGTAGCTATTAAATATAAGGGGAATATGAGTGAGGTAGTTAATGGGATGACATGGACTCTGGGTGATGGATCTATATGTGTGGAGAAGGATGGAAATGTGGAACGAAAATTAGTAGGTTGGAAGTATATGGAAAAAGTAACAAAGTTAAAAAATAGGGCGATGTTAAGGTAAGGAAATATTTGTGTAAGAAATTGATGTGAGAGATTCTAGGATATGAGCTGTGCGAAGTATGAGTTGGTAATTGGTAAGGGGAAGGAGTGGAGATAAGAGGATTGATAGGGAGAGAAGAACTATGTTGGAATGTAGGTGATAAAGGGAGTGAACAAGTTTGATTATGATAGTATAAAGGGGATGAGTTGAGTTATTAACATGTTATGTGTTAGTAGGCGGTAATGTTGATTTGATTTTATCTTAAAAGTGTTGGAGTAACAGAAGATAGTTTTTGTATATCGTAAAATATTTAAGGTATAAATATGTGAAATGATTATGGTGGGTATAAAAATATATCTGTGTTTTGGAAGAGTAAAGGACGGGATTTTGAGAGGAATGTGGAATGATTTAATGGGTAAAGAAAGGGTGTTGAGGATGAAATTGTAATGGGGGTTGAAACGAGTAGTGTTGGGGATGTAATAGTTAAACATGTTATGAGGTAATTGAATTATAGGTAACAAAGGGGATCTGAGATCATAAGTTTGTGATTAAGTGTGTTAGAAGGTTAGGGAAATGTGAGTGTAAATTAAGAATAGAAATCGCTATTGGTGTATAAAGGAAAAAGTAATAGGAAATAATAGGATAATAAAAAATAGGAACAAATTGGGGATAGGTAGGGAAGTAAAAAGGATGGGAAATGGATAATGGGGTGAGGCGTTAACAAGTTTTTAAGGAGTAGAAAGGATATTTTGTGAATATGGAGGATTAGGTAATAGTGAATAAAAAGGGAAATTGAGTATGTGAAGGTGATAAAATGTGTATCTGTGAGATACTATGTGTAGATTTTTACAATAGGTGTGTGTGAAGAAGAATATGGTGTGAAAATAAAATAGGAAAATAGGCAATAATGGGATATTGAAGGATGGGAATTGGTAAAGGCGTATATTTAAGTGTTGGATGGTGTAATTAAGGGTGGGGATAAATATGTATAGGAGGAGTCTTAAGTTACTTATAAATAGTTGACAGTGGGGGAACAAAGAGGTGAGATGTGTTATATGAAAAAAAATGAGAGTAGATAAAAGAGGTTTAGATGAGGTATACAATGGCACAGGTTAAATGAGTAAGATGATGATTTTTAAATTAAAAAAAGAGAAAGTAATATATTGAAAATTGTGAGATAGATATTTTAGCTGGAAAGAGTGTCCGGGAGTACCATCCGATGTCCCCTCAGATGGTTCTCGAACCATCCCCACTTTCCCAGGGGTCTTGCCTTAGCATCCAGTATCTCCTCTTTTCCTTTCCCAGGAGTCCGCCTTCATGGATATTTCACCCCTCCCCTCTTCCCCACTTCCCCAAGGTGCTCTGCCTTTCCCATTCATTTGTTTCCGGGAGTCCATCCGGTCCCCTCAGATGTTCGCCTCTTCCCCACTTTCCCCAGGGTCTGCCTTAGCAACCAGTTATCTACACCTCTTTCCCAGGAGTCTGCCACAGATATTCCACCCTCTCCCCTTCCCCACTTCCCAAGGTTCACTCCACGACCTTTCCCAGGTTCCTATGTGTCCGGGAGTCCATCCTGTCCTCTCAGAGTTCTCCATACCAACTTTCCCAGGTCGCCTTACAACACAGTATCTCCTTCTCTTTCCCAGGAGTCCGCCTCAGAATATTCCTCTTCCCCTCGCCCCCTTCGCCCCCCCTACCACCAAGTGCTACTGCCTTTCCCATGTTCATGTGTTCCCTGGAGTCCATCCGTGTCCCCTCAGATGTTCGCCCTTTCCCCCAGTTTTTTCCCCATGGTCCTCCTTAGGAACCAGTATCCTCCTTCTTATCCCCAGGAGTCTGCCTCAGATATTCCACCCTCCCCCTCCCACTTCCCCAAGTTGCTCGTCTCGCCTTTCCCAGTCCATGTGTCCGGAAGTCCATCCGTGTCCCTCGATGTTCTTTCTCCCTTCCCCCCACTTTCCCAGGGTCTGCCTTACCACCCAGTATCTTCTACTTTCCCAGGAGTCCGCCTCAGATATTCCTCCCCCCCCTTCCCCTTCCCCACTCCCCAAGTTCTCTCGCGCCGAGATTTTCCCAGGTCCATGTGTCCGGGAGTCCATCCGTGTTCCCCTTCAGATGTTCTCCCTTCCCTCCACTTTCCCAGGGTCTGCTTAGCAACCAGTATCTTCCTTTCTTTCTCCCAGAGTCCGCCTCAGATATTGCCCCCCCCCTTCCCATCCCCACTTACCCAAGGTGCTCTCCCTTTTTCCCAGGTCCATGGTTGTGCCGTAGTCCCATCCTTCCATTCAGATGTTCTCCCTTCCCAACTTTCCCCATGGTCTGCCTTAGCAACCAGTATCTCCTTCTTTCCCAGGAGTCCGCCTCAGATATTTCCCCCCGCCCCCCGCTTCCCACTTCCCCCCAAGGTGCTCTCGCCTTTCCCAGGTCCATGTGGTCCGGGATTCCATATCCGTGCCCCCCTCAGATGTTACTCTTCTACCCTTCCCCAAATTTCCATGAGTCTGCCTTAGCAACCAGTATCTCCTTCTTTCCCAGGAGTTCGCGCCCAAATATTCCCCCCCCACTTCCCCCACTACCCCAAGGTGCTCTCGCCTTTTCCAGTCCCATGGTGCGGGAGTCCATCCGTGTCCCCTTCAGATCCTCCCTTCCTCACTTTCCCAGGGTCTGCCTTAGCAACCATTATCACCTCTTTCCCCAGGAGTCCCGCCCCCCCTCCTCAGTATTCTCCCCGCCCCCCCGCTTCCCCTTCCCCAAGGAGCTCTGCCTTTCCCAGTCCATGTGTCCGGGAGGCCATCCGTGCCCCCCTCAGATGTTCTCAGTCTCCCTCTCTCCCTTCCCCACTTTCCCAGGGCTGGCCTTAGCAAACCAGATATCTCCTTCTTTCCCAGGAGGTATCGCCTCAATATCCCCCCCCCCACTTTGTCCTCATTCCCCACAGGTGGCCTCTCGCCTTTCCCAGGTCCATGTGTCCGGGAGTCCATCCGTGTCCCCTCAGATGCTCTCCCTTTCCTCACTTTCCAGTCTGCCATAGCATCGCAGTATCTCCATCTTTCCCAGGAGTTCCGCCTCAGATAATCCCCCCCCGCCCACTTCCCGCACTTCCTCCATTTCCCCAAGGTGCTCTCGTCCGCCTTATTTTCCCAGGTCCATGTGTGCGGAGTCCATCCGTGTCCCTCAGATGTTCTCCCTTCCCCACTTTCCCAGGGTCTGCCTTAGCAACCAGTATCTCGCTTCTTTCCTCTGGAGTCCGCCTCAGATGATTCCCTTCCCCCCCCCCCACTTCCCCACTTCCCCAAGGTTCTCGCGCCTTTCCAGGTCCAGTGTGCGGGAGTCCATCCGTGACCCCTCAGATTGCTCACTCTTCCCACTTTCCCAGGTGTCTGCCTTAGCAACCAGTATCTCCTTCTTTCCCAGAGTCCTCCATCAGATTATTCCCCTCCACCCCCCTCCAAATCCCCACTTCTGTCCCCACTTCCCCCAAGTGCTCTCGCCAATCGCATGGTCCATGTGTCCGGAGTCCATCCTTGTCCCCTCAATTTCTCCACGTCCCTCAGCGACTAATTCTACCCCAAGCACGAACCAATAGCCTTAGCCCAAACCCCCGACTCACACGGCAACGACCATCAAACCTAATCCTCCTCTTTTCCTTCTATAGTATTCTCTCCAACTAGGACCAACCCATTCCTACTAGATAAATCTCTCCGTCCACCCCAGGTCTCCTTCTTCCCCACTTCCCCAAATTTGCTCTGGCCTATTCCCAGGTTCAAGTGTTCCGGTAGTCCATCTGTGTCCCCTCAGATGTTCGCCTTCCCCACTTTCCCAGGGCTGCCTTAGCAACCAGTATCTCCTGTCTTTTCCCAGGAGTCTTGCCATCAGATATTCCACCCGCCCCACTTCCCCACTCCCCCAAGGTGCTCTCGCCTTTCCCAGTCCAGGTCCGGGAGTCCATCCGTGTCCACTCAGATGTTCTCCATCACCCCACTTTCCCAGGGTCTGGCCTTACCAACCAGTATCTTCTTCGCTTTCCCAGGAGTCCGCCCTCATATAATACCCTCCCCCCCCACTTCCCCCTTCCCCAAGGTGCGCTCTCGCCTTTTCCCCCAGGTCCATGTGTGCGGGAGTCCATCCTGTCCCCTCGATGCTCCTCCCTTCCTCACTTTCCCAGGGTCTGCCTTAGCAACCAGTATCTCCTTCTTTCCCCAGGAGTCGCGCCCAGAATTCGCCCCCCCTTCCACCTTCCCCACTTCCCCAAGGTGCAACCTCGCATTCTCAGGTCCATGTGTCCTGGAGTCCACATGCCCGTTTCCCCTCAGATGTTCTCCTCCTCCCTTCCCCCACTTTTCCCCAGTGTCTGCCTTAGCAACCAGTATCTTCTCCTTCTTCCAGGAAGGCCGCCCTCAGATATTCCCCCCTCCCTCATCCCCACTTCCGTCCCCAACTTCCAAGGTGCTCTGCGCCTTTTCCCAGGTTTCATGTGTCCGAGTCCATCCGTGTCCCCCTCAGATGTTCGCCCTTCCCCTTTTCCCAGGGTCTGCTTAGCAACCAGTATCCTCCTTCTTTCCCAGGAGTCTGCTCAGATATTCCACCCACCCCTTCCCCACTTCCCCAAGTGCTCTCGCCTTTCTCCTCCCAGGTACCATGCGTTCCGGGAGTCCAATCCGTGTCCTCGTTCAGATGTTCTCCATTCCCCCCACTTTCCCCAGGGTCCTGCTACAACAGTGAGTTCCTGTCTTTCCCAGGATCCGCCTCGAGATATTCCCTCCCCCCCTCCCCTTACCCCCACTTTCCCCAAGGTGTTTCTCTCGCCTTTCCAGGATCCATGTGTCCGCTGAGTCCATCCGTGTCCCCCAGATGTTCTCCCTTCCTCACTTTCCCAGGGTCGCCCCTTAGGCACCAGTATCTCCTCTTTCCCAGGAGTTCCCTAGATATTCCCCCTCCCCCTCCCCACTTGCCAAGGTGTTCTCGCCTTTCCCAATCCCATGTGTCCAGGAGTCCCATCCGTGTCCCCTCAGATTTCTCTCATCCACCCCACTTTCCCAGGGTCTGCCTTAGCACCAGTATCTCCTTCTTTCCCAGGAGTCCGCCCAGTTACTCCCCCTCCCCTTCGCCAAGGTGCTTTCTCGCCTTTCCCAGGTCCATGTTCCAGGAGTCCATCCGTGTCCCCTCAGATTTTCACCTCCCGTTCCCCCACTTTCCCATGGTCTCCCTTAGCAACCATATCTTCCTTCATTCCCAGGTCCAGGAGTCCAGAAGTCCATCTGTTCCGCCCTCAGATATTCCCCGTTTTTTCTCTTCCCCCACTTCCCAAAGGTATCCTTGCTTTTCCCCGGTCCATGTGTCCAGGAATCCATCCGCGGCCCCCGAATGTCTCCCCTTCCTCACATTCCCTTAGTATATCTTCCAGCCACGACCCTTACCCCAGGTTTATGTAACCTTCCGTGATCTAGCCAGATTTAAACGAGGCCTTGTATAGCTGGTTACGGTAGAAGACTGTCCAGGTGGGTGGGAATTACAGGAGGGGACAACACAGAAACTGCGTCCTGTAAATACATCCACCACGACAGTCTAGACCGTTAGATCAGCCAGCGCAGCAAAGCGTACCGTCCAGTTCCCGACCACCCAAGGCCTGTTCAGACTACTCCAGTGAAATTTTGGAAGTTCTATTTATAATAAACAAATTTTTCTACATTAAATATAAGATTTTTTTACTTAATTAGCAGTTCAAGTGTGTTTGTGAATGTATTTTTGTGTGTGTTTATGAGAGCTCGTTTGTATAGTTGTGTTTGTCCACCTCCACGAGAACTGTAATAAGTGTTGAACTTCTTATTTTTCATTTGGGTTTATTTATGCTATAAATTCGCAAGACACAAGAGCGCGCAGTGAGGTTACAAAGCGCCGCGCACAATGGAAATGTATCACATATGTCATACTTTTTAGGATATCCTGGTAAATTTACACATATGTTACTTGGCTGATCATTTTGTTAAGTATTTATGTGTATCTGTACCTAAAAAGCTTACAACACACTCTTATTTTCACTCTCATTTGCATATTTTGCAACGGCATAGCCTGCGTGGTCACCATCATTCATACAACGCACAAAACAACTCAACTGCAACGCACACACACAAAGAATGTAAAAAAAACACTCATCAACCTCTAACACTAATATGAATGCAATCACAAGCGCGCAAGCGCGCGCACATACACACACACACCACACACACACAGCAACACACACACACACACACGTAGTATACATATATATGTATGATATATATATATATATAAAAAAGAGTGAGTTTTGTGTTGTGTTTGTGTGTGTGTGTGTGTTTGTTTTGTGTGTGTGGATAAGTTCTTTAATTGAATCCTGTACCTTCCTACACCTCCACAACAGTGTCTCCCCATAAAACAATATTTTGCAAGTTGATATAAGTCTGTGTCCAGCAGTTTGTAAAACTTAACCATAAACAAACACTGTGTCCCAGCAGATGTAAACTGTACCAGAAACAAAAAACTGTGTCCGAGCAGTTGTAAACTGGTAACCAGAAACAAACACAGAGTCCAGCATTTGGTAAACTGTACCAGAAACAAAACACTAGGGACAAAAGCTGTTCATTATTTTTGTTTTTGTTTACAATTATTGGTTTTTATATTTTTAGTCCGTATGTGACTCTGTCTTCCCACCAAGAAATCTGCTACAAAAATGTCATCAGTTTTCCTTTTTTTGTGGAGTTCGACCTTTTTATATATATGCAAGTTACTGAAATGTCCACAAGTAAACACGCAAGTACACACCACACACACACAACGACACACACACACACACACACACACACGACACACCACACACACACAGCACACACACACAATTCTCGTACGTTCCCACTGTGGATAATATACATGGAGGGAATTTCGTGGATCAACGCCCCCCCGAGGCCCCGTCTGAGACCCAGACCTCTATAATATATAAAAACACAATTTGCCCCAGCACACGTAAATACTTATATCCAACCCCCTGTGTCACTCACATGTGTGCAAACATTCTCATGCACATATGTGTACTTTCACACACAGACATCATGATACCACACCTCTCCTTATAAGTGGTACTGCTCTATAGTAGATTAGAGTGTAAGTCTGAGGGACCTCTGGTTCACCACACTATTAAAAATTCGTAGTAGAAATACCTCCTACATGATAACAATAGTTTTATGAATCATTGTTTGCTGCTTTTTTGTGATTTGCAGTAATGATTTTGTAATTTAGAGTAGTGACTGTGATTTTGCAGTTGTTTTAGTGATAGTGTAGTGATAGTGTGATTTCCAGTTTTGTATTAAATTATATTATATATTTTAAATAGAATTCAGTATAATCGGGATGTAGAATGCTGTTACATAGTATTTTCTAGATATCCATAATGAAAAATATGAAGATAAAAGGAAGTAACATTGAGAGAGACTTTTTTTGTACTGGAAATAGCAAAGAAAACATTCTTGTGAATTATTACATAATTTTTAATTTTTCCCGTCTTCCAACTTCTCTCACCTTACCCTATATTGAGAAAAATATTCACAAACACAATAAAAAAGAAAGAAAATTAAGATGTAACAAAAACTGGGAGAGCAACCGCTCCGACAAAATGTGATTGTTGATGTTGAGTTACAACCTGGCCAGTACAACTCATTCTTAATGTCTTACAATTATTGCTGTTTTTTATGTATACTGTTATCTTGCACTACTCTTTCCCTTATTTTATTGTATTGATTCTTGTATGTTCTTGTTGAAAATTTATGTACTTCTGTACTGTTGCTCTCTATTTTACTGTACTTTTCTGTGTGTTTACAGTATTTGTTCTTGTGTGTTACTGTACTGTACAGTTTTTTGTGTTGTTCTATTGTTATAATGAGGTACTGTTTTTCTAGACATTTCTTCATTATTTATTTTTTTTGTGTTTTCCGTCACTCGATCAATCACAATCTGACCATATTCCATTCTTTGGTATAATCAACCGGCAATACCAAACAATAATATTTAAGTGTTAGTATGCAGTCCTTGCATTTAACAGTAGTAATTTTCCTGTGTATTTAAATTACTACTCCACTGTCTGCGTGTTGCCGTACCGTTTTTTCTGCATTACTTACTGTTCTTATTAACTGACATGCTTGCTGTGTTGCGCTGAGGTGAGGTAAAGCTTCCACATAAATATTTACATCAAGCACTTCCAACATTCCCACTGTACCTTCCACAACAGTGTCTCCACACTAAATTATCATCTCACCCCAATCAATAATTTTCCACGACTCAACATTCCTCACACATTCACTTACAACTTAAGCATCCCACCATTATGCATCAAATTCAATTTCCAGTGATAATTACTTTAGCTGCATTTTCGTGAGTCTTTGACCTTGACACTAACAAAGCACTGTCAAGCACAAACACGAAAAAGTTAGCGGTTAGCGGTTAGCTGAGCTAATATTTCTTTATTAGAGGATAACCGGTTTAGCGAAGCTAACTTTTGGTTAGCTGTGCCCACCGCTGATTTTGAGTTTAAACGAAGGGAGACTCAAGAACGAAACATTCTCAAACATTTAAAATATACTTTTTTTTTCACAAAGATTTTTCCGTTTATTTCTTGAGAACACCATATTCGTTTTGGCTTCAAATTATCAGTGCTGATGAGTTGTATCCGGGCAAGATTCTTGTCACTATTTGCGTGTCCCTAATATGCAATAATACAAATCCCATTCCCAATTTTCCTTTTCCTGTGTGACAACTGTTTTTAAAATGCGTCCTCTCATCACATTGAAAATTGACTGTGAATCCTACTAAAACAGTTGGTATATTTTAATGGAATGGCTAGCTGCAGAACCACAACTATTCTTCTCAAACATGGTTTAGAATTTACTTTACTTTATTACAATTATTTTCCCAGACACTAACCATAAAATTTAAAGGGGTGGTACGGTAAGGTGTGTGGGGCCATCGGAAGGGCCTCGTCGATGACGAAAAGCTCCAACAGCGGGTCATCATCGAAGACCGCGTCAGGAAACACTTGTCCTGTTCCTGACGATCTTACCAAAACCTAACCCTGTGACGACCCTGGGAGGTGAGGGTATTCTTAACCCAAACCTTGGGGGGGGACTCGTCTTACTTTTTCTTGATTGGAATTTAAATGCCTCCAATTCCAGAGCGCGCGTATAAGCTTGTTTCTTGACTTACATTGTAGAAAATTTAGAACATGATCATCAATCTTCATTGTTCTTATGTGTCATTGAAATGTAACGGCTTTAACTTTTGTGGATTATACGCCTGCGTCGCTATAAATTTTGTTGGATTATGGTGCAACAAATGTAAAAGCATTTATCTGTGATCTTTGAAACTTTTAGTCCTGATTTGTATTTCTCAGAGGAAGCATCTGTTGATGTTAAGGTTAGTAGAGCGGTCCGATTTTTATTAAAAAAACTAGTTTGTGATATAATTTACTTTTTTCGGTTCCCCAAATTTAAATTAATTAGGAACGTTTTATATATGGCTAGATGGCTATAAACAGCCGTGTGCCTTCTTGCCATTTATTAAAGAAACTTGTATTTTATGGACTAAGCCAACATAAAAACTTCTTGCTTACTTACTTCCATAAAAGTTTGCTTTTTATGTAAAAATATTAAAAAAGGTGAAATGTTTTTCGAGGGATAATTTCTGAGTGTTGCATCTGACTCACATCAGACCTCCATACCGATATCTTCATAATTTCATCTTGGAAGATTAAATGTGATTGTGTATTTTAGGATATTGTCTCTTAAGGTATTAATTAGATTTGGGCTGGCATATGCTATAAATTGAAGACCATTTTAATTATAGAAATTTGATTTTATTTTCTACAGGACTTGTGAATGCCTCTTCTGATTCACCTCAAATATATAATTCTAATATCTAAATGCGTTATCAACCTATGCAGCACTCTGCACTTTTCCAATGGCTTGCACTGAGGCACAGTGGACTGGGGTTATGGAATACTTGGATACATTGATCAGATCGAGCAGAGACTGATATGCAACTAGTTGAGGATATGTCTCTCCCACTAATGGATTCTTCAGTGAGTTTATATAGTGGCGGAGGTCAGGTCACCGTCAGTGCAAGGTACGTTGAGAGGAAGGAAATGGACGGAGTTGGCGATGGCTGTGTTCTGCTCCGGTAAATTACATCATGCTAACATTTTAGATATAATGATTCTCCCTATATTCTGAGTTAAGGTGGTGCTAGTAGTGATGAGAGAGAACTTTCAACACCGTCTGCTGCGACGAACGGACTTCCTGATGACTAATGTAGCATTCTGAAAGTCCATGAAATGTCCACAGGAGTTTCGATGAATAGCACAAGGATTGTTCAAGGCATTTCTCTGGCAAACGTAGCAGTGTTCAAAGTTTCTTTGTGTGGTACTTCTTGAGATTTCCCCAACAAATTTTGTCAGACGACCCATAGGGGAATGTGTGCTGTTTTCGTATCACTCTTAACAATATCATGTTATATGTTCAAAACGGATTGGTTACCAAACAAGACGATGAATCTCTTCGTGGTGCGTTGTTGACTAGCAATAGTGATCTTTTCTGCCTTTATCCTATAGTCAGTAATAAAAGGGGAGGGATAATATAGATTGGAGAAAGCGTTGCGAATATAACTGCGAATATAACTGAAATGCAAAAGGTCGTCTTTGCTAGTTGGTTTTATTTATACCTAGAACTCCAGTATATTCCTCTTCCATAGAGAACTTAATGGAAGATTCTATGTTGTTTAAGAGTTGTACAGTGTTGAGGCGTCTTGGGATGATGACCAAGACATCGTCAACATTCTTTAACCATGTAACACTGCCTGGTACTTCACTCTCCTCCTAATCCTCCAGGCGCTAAAGAGATTTTATATGATCCGTTTACGTTCAAAAGGTATTTGAATTCTTCTCCTCCTACTCTGCAATCATTCCATCTGCAAATCTGTACAGTTATAAGTTGCATTTGAGCTCACATTCTCGTGCACATTGCTTCTGTGTTCACATTTCCCTTGTCTATAGTTTCCAGGTTCAATCCCTCAGTATCTATAGCTTAAATGTACACTGCCTCTGGCGTCAGAACTCCTACGTTAATAACTCTCGTATCCATTACCCGTGGGTCAACAGATTCCAAGTCCATAATATATAATACGTCAATACCCGGGTTTGAAGCTCCTCTAGCTATTGCGCAAACGCGGAGAGACGAGAGACTGCGAGAGAAAGAGCGAGAGATAGATAGATAGATGAGAGAGAGAGAGAGAGAGAGAGAGAGAGAGAGAGAGAGAGAGAGAGAGTTAGGGGGATGGGCGAGGAAGAGAGAGGATCAGGAGACAATGAGCATCATTCATGGATGATCGTTCCCGTAGTCTGGAAATTACACATTTTTTAATGTTTTCGATACTACTTTATATTGTGATGTACTATAATATTCACACACCACAGTATAATATTTTGTGTTGTGATGTTCATATGTTATTCTGTTATACCTGGAAAGTGGGCGGAATCGTAAATGCTCTATCAACAACTAGTCTTGATAAAGCAGTGCCTGACAGGTTGTGCATAATTGTATATAGTTCTTCTGTTTTCTAATTATGTCCAAGAATCTGTATTGATAAAGCCACTGGATGGCGAAACGTCTACAATGAAGATAACCAGATGTTGCACAAGTGTCTTAACTTTCATCTTGTCGGTATTGTATACCTGTCTTGCACAACTTGTCAGACACTGCAACATCATGGTATCTTGATTTAGAGGACATCTACTTGACCTTCTTCACGACTTCGACAACTAGCCCATCAATTTGGGAAGGACCTACTTCCACTGGGGAATCCCGCCTACCAGTGACTATGCCCTCGTCTGCTACGCGTCCCTATTCACTGACGCCTATATAAGCGCCAGTCTCCTTACCTGTACTTCAGAATCTCTACAACCACGGTGTTGTAAACACCACCTCCAAGGATGAGGGACTGATTACCTCA
>NC_069432.1:43818820-43834996 GCF_026875155.1 Cherax quadricarinatus
CGTTTCCCCTTCTCCACTTTCCCAGGGTCTGCCTTAGCAACCAGTATCTCCTTCTTTCCCAGGAGTCCGCCTCAGATATTCCCCCCCCCTTCCCCAAGGTGTTTTCGCCTTTCCCAGGTCCATGTGTCCAGGAGTCCATCCGTGTCCCCTCAGATGTTCTCCCTTCCCCACTTCCCCAGGGTCTGCCTTAGCAACCAGTATCTCCTTCTTTCCCAGGTCCATGAGTCCAGAAGTCCATCTGTCCGCCTCAGATATTCCCCCTTCCCCACTTCCCCAAGGTATCCTTGCCTTTCCCAGGTCCATGTGTCCAGGAATCCATCCGTGGGCCCCCGGATGTCTCCCCTTCCTCACTTCCCTTAGGATATCTTCCAGCCTCAGCCTTCCCCAGGTTATGTATCCCTCCGTGATCTAGCCAGATGAGAACGAGGCCTTGTTTAGCTGGTCTACGGTAGAGACTGTCCAGGTGGGTGGAATTACAGGAGGGGACACACAGAAACTGCGTCCTGTAAATACACCCACCAAGACAGTCTAGATCGTAGGTCAGCCAGACGCAGCCAAGCTACCGTCCAGTTCGGCCACCAAGGCCTGGTCACTCAGTGAAATTTTGGAAGTTCTATTTATATTATACAATTTTTCTGCATTAAATATAAGTTTTTTTTACTTAATTAGCAGTTCAAGTGTGTTTGTGAATGTTTTTGTGTGTGTTTATGAGTGTTTGTTTGTTATTGTGTTTGTCCACCTCCACGAGAACTGTAATAAGTGTTGAACTTCTTATTTTCATTTGGTTATTTATCCTGTATATTCGCAAGACGCGCAGTGAGTTACAAGCGCCGCGCACAATGGAAATATATCACTTTGTCTGACTTTTTAGGTTATCCTGGGTAATTTACGCATATGTTACTTTGCATGAACATTTGTGTAACTATTTATGTATATCTGTACCTAAAAAAACTTACACACACTCTTATTTTCACTCTCAACGGCAGCCTGCGTGGTCACCATCATTCATACACGCACAAAACAACGCAACTGCACTCACACACAGACATATATAAAAAACACTCATCAACCTCTTACACTAATATGAATGCAATCACAAGCGCGCACGCACACACACACACACACACACACACACACACACACACACACACACACACACACACACACACACACAATTCTCTCGTTCCACTGTGGATAATATACATGGAGAGAATTTCGGGGGTCAACGCCCCCGAGGCCCCGTCTGAGACCAGACCTCTAGAATATATATAAACACAATTTGCCCAGCACACGTATAATACTTAATATCCCCAACCCCTGTGACACTCACATTGTGCAAAACATTTCTCATGCAAATATGGTGTACTTTTTTCTCATACATACATCATGAGATCACACATCTCCTTATAAGTGTATCTGCTCTATAGTATATTAGAGTGTAAGTCTGAGGGACCTGCTGGTTCACACACACTATTAAAAATTCCAGAGAAATTAACCTCCTACTTGATAACAATAGTTATTGGATCTATGGTTTGCGGGGAGTGATTTGTGCTTTGCAGTAATGAATTTTGTGATTTAGAGTAATGATTGTGATTTTGCAGTGTTTTTAGTGATGTTGTAGTGATATGGATTTCCAGTTTGTATTTAAATTATATTAATATTTTTAATAGAATTCTGAATTATCGGGATGGTAGAAATGGCTGTTACATAGTATTTTCAAGATATCCTTATTGTAATAAATATGAAGATTAAGGAAGTAACAGTTTGAGAGAGTCTTGTACTGGATATAGCAAGAAAACATTCTTGTGAATTATTACATAATTTTTAATTTTTCCCGTCTTCACTTCTCTCAACTTCACTATATTGAGAAAAATATTCACAAACACAATAAAAAAGAAAGAAAATAAGATGTACAAACTGGGAGAGTCAACCTCTCGACAAAAGTGATTGTTGATGTTGATGTTACAACCTGGCCAGTACAACTCTGTCTTAATGTTGATGTTGATGTTACAACCTGGCCAGTACAACTCTGTCTTAATGTTGATGTTGATGTTACAACCTGGCCAGTACAACTCTGTCTTAATGTTGATGTTGATGTTACAACCTGGCCAGTACAACTCTTCTTAATGTCTTCATATGCTGTTTTATGTATTACTGTTATCTTGCTCATATCTTCCCTATTTATTGTATTGTTCTTGTATAGTTCGTTTGTGATATTTATGTACTGTGCTGGTACTGTTCTCTGTATGTTACTGTATTTTTCTTATGTTTACAGTTTTGTTCTTGTGTGTTACTGTACTGTACAGTTTTGTGTTGTTCTATTGTTATTATGAGGTACTATTCTAGACAGTTCTTCATTATTTATTTTTTGTGTTTTCCGTCACTCGATCAATCACAATCTTGACATATTCATTCCTTGGTAAATCAAGAGGCAATACACAAACACTAATATTTTTGTGTTAGTATGCAGACCTGCATGTTTACAGTAGTAATTTTCCTGTGTATTTAAGTTACTCCAAATGTTAACAGATAAGAAACATAAGAAAGGAGGAACACTGCAGGAGGTCCTTTGGCCCATACTAGCAGGCCTTTAACAATTTATCCCACTAACAAAACATTTGCCCAACCCAATTTTCAAGCCACCCAGAAATAACTCTGATGTGAAAGTCCCACTCAAAACCAACCCCTTTCCACTCATGTATTTATCCAACCTAAATTTGAAACTACCCAAAGTCCAGCCTCAATAACCCAACTAGGTAGACTGTTCCTACTCATCTACTACCCTATTTCCCAAACCAATACTATTCCTATGTCCTTTCTAAATCTAAACGTTATCTAATTTACAATTCCATTACTCGGTTCTCTCTTGGAGAGCATCCTCTAAGACCTTATTAATATCCCCTTTATTAATACCAATCTTCCACTTATACACTTCCATCAGGTCTCCCCTCATTCTTCTTCTAACAAAGAGAATGTAACTTAAGAGTCTTCAATCTTTCTTCATAAGGAAGATTTCTAATGCTATGTATTAATTTAGTCATCCTACCTGATGTTTTCTACGAATTTATGTCCATTCTGGAAATATGGAGACCAGAACTGAGCGCATAATCTAGTGAGCCGTACTAATGAGTATAAAGCGCAGTTATGACCTCTGGACTTCTTTGCTTACACTTCTTGATAGTAACCCATATCGATTTGCCTTATTACGTATGCTTAGGCATTGTTGTCTTGGTTTAAGGTTGCTGCCACCATAACCCCCAATCCTATTCGCAATCTTGTATGGCTAAGTTCTACATCATTTAACTACAAGTAAACTAGGGTATGGGCACGTGCCCAAGCATCGAAACCTTCATTTATCTACAGTGAACTTGCATCTTCCACTTTTCTGACCAAGAGTAAGTTTGTTTTTAAATCCTCCTGAAGTTCCATAACATCTACGTTTGAATCAGTTATCCTAACCTATATCTTTGTGTCATCGCGAATTTGCTCATATCGACTAGTAATTCCCATCATCAAGACATTGAATATATTATAAACAGCAAACGGGCCCCAAGACGATCCGCTGTGGAACGCCACTTGTTACAGATTCCCACTCGGATTAAACCCCAGGAATGGATAGCTGCTTGTACCACAACTATTCTTCTCAAAATGGTTTTAGAATTACTTTACAGGATTACATTATTTTCCATGACACTACCATAATATTTAAAGGGGTGGACCGGTAAGCCAGCAGAAGGCACTCGGTCAATGAACCAAAAGCTCCAAACAGCGGGTCATCATCCGAAGACCCGCGTCAGGAAACACTTTGTCTGGTTTTCCTGACGAACCTTACCTAACCTAACCCTTGACACTGGTGAGGGGTTCTTAACCCAAACTGGACTCTTCTTTCTTTTTCTTGATTGGAATTTAAATGCCTACTATTCCAGAGGCGCGTTAAGCATTGTTCTTGACTTACATGTAGAAATTAGGAAAGGCATCATCAATCTTCAGTGGCGATCTTTAAACTTTTAGTCCTGATGTGTTTTCCTCAGAGGAAGCAATCTGTTGAGGTAGGTTAGTAGAACTGAAGTTAAGGTTAGTAGAAGGTTCCGATTTTATTAATAAAATTAGTTTGTGAGATAATTTACTTTTTCGTCCCCTAATTTAAAATTAATATTATGTACTTTTATACATGGCTATAACAGCTAGCCATTATAAAAACTTGTATTTATGGACTAAGCCCAACTTAAAACTTACTTGCTTACTGTACTTCCTTAAAAGGTGCTTTTATGGAAGAAATATTTAATAAGGTGAAATTGTGTTTTTCGAGGGATAATTTCTGAGTGTTGCATCTGACTCACTTCAGACCTTCCATACCGATAACTTTATATTTCTCTTGAAGATTAAAGTGATAGTGTATTTTATGGATATTGGTCCTCTTAAAGGTATGAATAAATTTGGGCTGCATATTGCCTATAATTTACCATTTTTATTAAAGAAAGTTTGATTTTTATTTTCATACATGACTTGGAAATGCCTCTCTGATTCACCTCAAATATATAATTCTAATATCTAAATGCGTTATCAACCTATGCAGCACTCTGCACTTTTCCAATGGCTTGCACTGAGGCACAGTGGACTGGGGTTATGGAATACTTGGATACATTGATCAGATCGAGCAGGACTGAATATGCAACTATTTGAGGATATGGCCTCTCCACTAATGGATTCTTCAGTGAGTTTATATAGTGGCGGAGGTCAGGTCACCGTAGTGCAAGGTACGTTGAGAGGAAGGAAATGGACGGAGCTGGGCGATGGCTGTGTTCTGCCTTCCGGTAAATTTAGCATCATGCTAACATTTTAGATATTAATGATTCTCCTTCTATATTGTTGAGTTAAGGTGGTGCTAGTAGTGATGAGAGAGAACTTTCAACACCGTCTGCTGCGACGAACGGACTTCCTGATGACTAATGTAGCATTCTGAAAGTCCATGAAATGTCCACAGGAGTTTCGATGAATAGCACAAGGATTGTTCAAGGCTTTTCTCTGGCAAACGTATCATGTTCAAAGTTTCTTATGTGTGGTACTTCTTGAAGATTGTCCAACAAATTTAGTCAGACGACCCATAGGGGAATATGTCTCTGCTGTTTTCGTATCACTCGTTAAACATATTATGTTATATGTTCAAAACGGATTGGTTACCAAACAAGGACGATGAAATCTCTTCGTGGTGCGTTGTGACAAGCGCAATAGTGATCTTTTCTGCCTTTATCCTATAGTCAGTAATAAAAGGGGAGGATAATATAGATTGGAGAAAGCGTTGCGAATATAACTGCGAATATAACTGATGCAAAAAGGTCGTTCTTTGCTAGTTGGTTTATTTATACCAAGAACTCCAGTATCTTCCTCCTTCAACAGAGAACTTAATGGAAGATTCTATGTTGTTTAAAGAGTTGTACAGTGTTGAGGCGTCTGGGATGATGATCCAAGACATCGTCAACATTCTTTAAAACCATGTAACACTGCCTGGTACATCACTCTCCTCCTAATCCTCCAGCGCCGAAAGGAGATTTTATATGATCCGTTTACGTTCAAAAGGTATTTGAATTCTTCCTCTTCCACCTACTCTGCAATCATTCCATCTGCAAATCTGTAACAGTTATAATTTGCATTGAGCTCACATTCTCGTGCACATTGCTTCTCTGTGTTCACATTTCCCTGTCCTCTAAGTTTTCCAGTTCAATCCCTCAGTATCATAGCTTAATGTACACTGCCTCTGCGTCAGAACTCCTACGTTAATAAAACTCTCGTATCCATTACCCGTGGGTCAACAGATTTCCAAGTCCATAATATATAATCCTCAATAACCCGGGTTTGAAGCTCCCTCTAGCTATTGCGCAAACGCGGAGGACCGAGAGACTGGCGAGAGAAAGAGCGAAGATTAGAGAGAGAGAGAGAGAGAAGAGAGAGGAGAGAGAGAGAGATTAGGGTGGATGGGCGGAAGAGACACTGTAGCATCATTCATGGATGATCGTTCCCCGAGTCTGAAATTACAGCATTTTTAATGTTTTCGATACTACTTTATATTGTGATGTACTTATAAATTCACATACCACAGTATATTTTGTGTTGTGATGTTCATATGTTATTCTTTATATACCTGGAAAGTGGGCGGAATGCGTAAATGCTCTAGCAACAACTATGTTTGATAAAGCAGTGCCTGACAGGTTGTGCATAATTGTATATAGTTTTTCTCTGTTTTCAATTATGTCCAAGAATCGTATTGATAAAAGCCACTGAGATGGCGAAACGTCTACACTGAAGATACCAATTGTTGCACAAGTGTCTTAACTTTCATCTTGTCGGTATTGTATACCTTTCTTGCACAACTTGTCAGGCACTGCAACATCATGGTATCTTGATTTAGAGGACATCTACTTGACCTTCTTCACGACTTCGACAACTAGCCCATCAATTTGGGAAGGACCTACTTCCACTGGGGAATCCCGCCTACCAGTGACTATGCCCTCGTCTGCTACGGCTCCCCTATTTCACAGACGCCATATAAGCGCCAGTCTCCTTACCTGTGCTTCAGAATCTCTACAACCACGGTGTTGTAAACACCACCTCCAAGGATGAGGGACTGATTACCTCATCTTTTGTATATAGTTCTTCTGTCTTCAAATTATGTCCTAGAATCTGTATTGATAAAGCCACTGGATGGCGAAACGTCTACAATAAAGATAACCAGATGATGCACAATGTCTTAATTTTCATCTTCGTATTGTATAACCTGTCTAGCACAAATCTAGACTACGTGAAAGTCGACTTATTAATGAGATATTTTAGTGTGGATGAGAGAGTGATGATCCGAGAAATTGTTAAGTGAAAACTTTTTGGGATTTTTGAGTCAACATAATTTTTTTGGGAAACATAAATACCATTATTGGGAGACACGTTGTGAAGATTGTAGGAAAGTACAAATTTTTTGTTTTTTCCCCCAAAAAATTCAAAGAACTTAGGCTAAAGAATTCTTATTTCGGTTTATTGCCTCCGCAAAAGATATTATAGATATAGAGGGAACGAGAGAAATACATGTGTCGTGGTTATCGTGTGTGTGTGTGTGTGTGTGTGTGTGTGTGTGTGTGAATGTACTTGTGTACTTGGAAGTTTCAGTGTCTTTCATATAGGAAAATGGATGTTTTTTAGCCACATAAAAGCTGATAACTTTTTGGTTAGCAGATTTCATGGTGGGAAGACAGAATGACACACGGACACACTTATATACACGATAAAACATTCACAGGTACACTTATAAAGCTAGCATTATATTGAAACAAAACAAAAAAATCAACTTTACACTTAATGAAACTTAAATAGAAGTCCGAGATTATCACTAAGTAACCTCACGTTGTGGCCGTGTTGGGTACAGCTTGGTCTTGTCTGGCGGTCTGCTGTTCCTACAGGCTGTCTTGGTGGATGTAATTAACATGACGCATTTTTCTGTGGTCCCGCCTCCTGTATTTACCACCCACTCTGGACAGTCTCGGCAGTAGGCCAGCTAGACAAGACCCAAGATAACCATCCAACAAGGTTACTGGGGAGGGGCCAACACACACACACACACACACACACACACACCCGTCAACCCAACCAACCGCCCACGCAAACAACCCACGTTCACCCAACATCCACGCACCCCCACCCACCCAACAACCCAACCACGCCCGCCCACCTGGGAAAGTGAGGAAGGGAGTTCATCTGAGGGGACACAGGTGGACTTCTGGACACACGGAACTAGGGAAAGCACCAAGACAACCGGGAGTGGAAAATGTGGAAGGGTTGACATCTGGGGGCCCACGGCTGGAGACCTGGAAACATAAACCACACCTGACTATGACCACACCCCACCATGATCACACACACACCCGCCCATCCAACCCACCCACCCAACAACCCACCCAGCCACCCACCCACCTGGGAAAGTGAGGAAGGGAGTTCATCTGAGGGGACACAGGTGGACTTCTGGACACACGGAACTAGGGAAAGCACCAAAACAACCGGGAGTGGGAAATGTGGAAGGGTTGACTTCTGGGGGCTGGGCCACGGCTGGAGACCTGGAAACATAAACCACACCTGACTATGACCACACCACACCATGATCACACACACACAGACACACCCGCCCACCCCATAAACCCACCCACCCAACCACCCACCTACACAACAAGCCACCCGCCCACCTGGGAAAGTGAGGAAGGGAGTTCATTTGAGGGGACACAGGTGGACTTCTGGACACACGGAACTAGGAAAGCGGCCAAAATATCCGTAAACATAAATCACACGTGACTATGACCACACCTCACTATGACCTCACCTATGATCAGACCTGACTATGACCTCCACCTATGATCACATCTACGATCCATGATCCACACCTGGGAATTCATCTGAGGGGACACAGATGGACTTCTGGACTTCTGGAAAGGTTGACATCCGGGGGCCCACGGATGGAGACCTGGAAACAAACCACACCTGACCATGATCACACCCGCCCATCCAACCACCCGGAAACATAAACCATGAACCACACCTGACTATTACCACACCTAACTATGACCACACCTCACCATGATCCACACCTCACCATGATCCACACCTCACCATGATCCACACCTCACCATGATCCACACCTCACTAAAACTAAACTAAAGAAACTAAAGAAAGCACCAAAACAACTGGATGTACACAAACATCTAGTAACTCCAAACCCCAGGTCCTCACCATAAACAGTAAATTAGTTTATGGCGCATCAATGTTACAGACACTTGAAAAAAACAATAAGTTGATTTAACCATATCTGGTTAGACACTGCGACTCATTTTTAATCAGAAGAGACATTCTCCAGTTATTTCAAACAGACACATCGACACTAATGTTGACAAGAAGAAAGCATTTCCAGTTATTGCAACAAATCCAAAATATGCAACGTTTCCATCTATTTCATGCAATGCATCATGGAAAGATTGATGCATTTTTAACAATTTTTATATTTAAAGCAGTGGAAATTTAATTCTGTAGGAATTGAACAGACTCAATGGCATTAATGGGTTATTTTTCAATTCGAAAAAAGCTATGGGACATAAAGTCCCAGTTACCTGGATCAAGAGCCCACCACTCAGCATAATGGCAAAATAATGGAATTAGTTGAAAATAACAATGGTTACAATCAAGTATGATAAACGATTTATTTAAATATTTGAAAGTTAGCTGATGAACTTGTCTCCACCTATCACACAGAAAGCAATCAAAATTGCTATGTATCATTGTACATGAGGGTGGGGTGGGGAAAGATCACTAATTAAATAAGCAAAGTAAATAATAACATAACATAAAAAAGGAGGAACACTGCAACAGGCCTACTGGCACTGTGCGATGCAGGGCCAATTCTCTCTCCCACCAGCTTAAGCCAATGCCTTGACCCTAGTGAGGAGCACGCAATCCGACCTATGTACACAAGCTAGTCAGGTCCTACTCTGCACCCACCCACACCCACTCAATACTTATCCAACTATTTTTTAAAACTACAACAAGTCTTAACCTTCTATGATAGTACTCATGAATTTGTTCCACTCATCCAAACAGTGCTTTCCACCTGAATCTGAATTTTTCCAGTTTAAAACCATTGCTGGCGAGTCCGTCTTGTTAGATATTTTTTAGGCAGTCTGTTACATCCACTTTATTAATTTCCTTTTCCATTTATACACACCCTAATTCTACGCCTTTCTGGAGAGTGCAGATTCAGGTGACCAAAACTGCGCAGCATAATCTAAATGAAGCCTAACCAAAGATATATGGAATTGAAGAACAACCTGAGGACTTCCATTATTTAATACTCTTTTATGAAGCCAAGAATTCTGTAATTTTATCGCGAACACTTATGCGGTGTTATCTTGGGAGGCTTCTATAGGAAGTTGTGAGGGAGGCTGTATTTGATCTTCTTCCTGGGTCTGGGATCTTCTGTCGTCTTTCTCTCCATCCACTTCTCTTTCCTCCTATCGCCTTTGTACCATCTTCTCTCAGTTTCTTTGCCTTTCTTCTGTGTTTCTGTCACGGTCGAGATACACCTTCCTGTATCCCGCATGTCTCTTAATCGTGCTTTCATCCTGCAGGTCCTGGTCCTCTTAGTCGCTTCTTTCTCCTGCCTTGAAGGTCACTCTCACTGCCGGGTTCTTTTTTTTCACAAACCCCCCTATTCTACCGAAAATTTTCCAGCTGGGTCATGTCGTCTTCCCTCCATTGCTTTCATGATGCTGTTCAATTGCTTTTTGTTCCCCTTTTTTCTTGCTTCATATGTTTCCCCTTCAACTTCCTTGTAGCCCATACACAAAGACTGACCTCACCCTTTCATTCTCGTCTCCCCACTGCATATCCCTTGTATCCCCTCATTTAATTTGGTTTTCCTCCACTGCAGCTCCTTTCATAAGTTTCACTGCTAATGTACTTGGGCTCAGTGGCCTGTCATTTTATCCCCTTCTCGGCTTTCCTTAGGAGCTCTGTTTGTTGTCTGTAGGGCCTCCACATAAAGCTTAGCGTCTTTCACTTGCTACAGTCCTCCTCTGATAGAGCTTTCCATGCGTTGTCCCCCTTTTTTCCCCACACCCCCTTATTTGTGGCTGAGGTACGCCTTTTGAAATTTTCCCAAAATTTTTAGTTTTTTGGGCTGTTTCAGTTTTTTTAAATTTCCTTTTCAAACCTGTACCCTAACTTCTGCTGCTTTGACTGCACCTCCCACTTCCTGTTTTCCCAATCATCCCTCTTCCATTCTCATGCTAATTCTTCTAGTTTTTTTTCCCCAAATCAGCCCCCTTTTTTATGACCTGCTCCCCAAATTTTCCCTTTGCAGTTTCCCCCCTCCTGTCCCTTGGGTTTTTCTTGTTGATCTCTGGCAACCCATTTTTTTTTTATCCTGATTGCCTCAGAGGGGGAAACCAGATTTTCTGTATGTTGGGTTTGTAGTGTGAAAAGTCAGAGTTGGGGGAACTGTGGCTTTTTGGGGAGAGGATTGGGGGGGGTGGGGGGGGTTTAGGGGAACGGGGGGGGGAGGGTGATTCGGGGGAGGGGGGATCAGGGAAGTATGAGTTTTCGTGGGGGAGGGGGAGTGTATGGGAGTCTGGATATGGAAGTGTGGTGTGTGGTGTGTGTGTGTGTGTGGTGGGGGTTTTTGGGGTTTGGGGAAAATTTTGTGGGGAAATTTTTTGGGGAATTTAAAGTGTGGTTTATTATGTACGAAATTTGGGGTGGCTTGTGCGTTGTAAGAAGTCTCAGTGGTCCGGGGGCTCCCAAAAATTCTTGGACCTGACCCCCAACCCCCTTTGGGTTGGGGTATTGTTTGGTGGTGTGTGTATGTGTTTGGTGTGTATTGTGTGTATATATATAAAAATTGTGTGTGTGTGGTGTTTGTCTGTGGTGGTGTTTGTGTTTTGGTGTGGTATTTTGGGGTGTGTTGACTTGTGGGGGTGTGTGGGGGTCTGTGTGTGTCTGGGGTGGTCTGTGTGGTGGTGTGTGGTGTTTTTTAAATGTGGTGTGCCTTGTGTGAGTGTGTGTGTTTTTTGGGGTGTGTGTGATGGGTTTGTGTACACACACACACACACCACCACACACACCAAACAACACACACAACACACACACACACACACACCACAAACTCACTAATCACAATGTTTTTTTTAGCTATCCTTGTCATAGATTAAGTGGTCATAGTGGGGTGTGGCCTTTGGAGGTGGGGGTCATAGTGAGGTTGGTAAAAGGAGGGGTGGAAAAGTGGGGTGTGGTCATAGTGAGGTGGGGTCATAGTGAGGGTGGTATATTTTAGGTTGGTCAAGTAAAATGGGGTCTAGTGGGGTGGGTATGTGTTTGGGTGGTCATAGGGGGGTGTGGCAAGTGGGGGTGGGGTCATAGTATGTGGGCATAGTGATGGTGGTCTAGTGATGTGTGGTCATATGGGTGCGGTCATAGTGGTGTGGTCATAGTGATGTTTTCAATGATGTGTGGTCATAGGGGGTGCGGTCATAGTGATGGTTCAATGATGGGTCATAGGATTTGGGTCAAGTGAGGTGGCATATGATGGGGCTGGAGGTGGTCTATGAGGTGGGGGTCATAGTGATGTGTGGTCAAAGTGATGTGTGGCATAGGTAGAGTAAGTCGCTATGGTGCCCCCCCCCCCCCCCCCAAAAAAAAAAAAAAAAAAATTTAACCAAAAATTTTTTCCCCCTCCCCCAATTTTTCCCTTTTCAAGTTATATCAACATGTCGGGGACCCTCAGGATTATATCTAGCTATGTCGGGACCCCGGGATTAATCTACATTCGGGACCCTCAGGATTATATTACATCGGGGGACCCTCAGGTTTTAATCACTAGTCTGGACCCCAGGATTTATCTACCTATGTCGTGGACCCTCGGGATTATACTAGCTATTCGTGGACCCCAGGATTAATCTAGCTATGTCGTGGACCCTCAGGATTAAAACTACTTGTCGTGGACCCTCGGGATTTACTAGCTATGTCGGGGGACCCTAGTTTAATCAGCTATGTCGTGGACCCTCAGGATTATTCTAGCTTGTCTGGACCCTCAGGATTATATCAAAATTAAAATTTTCAAAAGGGTCGGGGACCCTCAGGATTAACAGCATTGTGGACCCTCGATTATATCAGCTATGTCGTGACCCTCAGGATTATATCTGCTATGTCGTGGACCCTCAGATTATATCTACTATGTCGGGGACCCTCGGGTTTATATCTACTATGTCGTGGACCCTAAATTTATCTAGCTAGTCGGGACCCTCAGGTTTATCGCATGCGTGACCCTGGTTATATCTGCATGTCGGGACCCTAAAGTAATCTCTATGTCTGGCCCCTCAGGTTATATCTGCTATGTCGTGGACCCCGTAATTTTCTCTATGCTTTGACCCTCGGGTTATATCTGCTAGTCGTGCCCTGGGGTTATTCTGCTATTCGGGGACCCCGGTTAATCTCTAGTCGGGGCCCCTCGGGTTTATATCTAGCAAATGCGTGGATCCTCAGGTTATTTTCTGGGTTTTTTCCCGTTGCTCCCTCAGTAATCTCCCTTTTTCGGGATTTCGAAATATCTCGCATGTCGGGGACCCCCCATTTAAAATTCTCCTATTCGGGGAAAATCAGGTTATATTTTCAGTCTGAACCCTCGGTTTATACTGTATTGGCCCCCGTTAAATCCCTTTGGGGTTATACCGCTATGTCGGGACCCTCAGGTTATACTGGTTGCGGGGGGACCCCCGTTATTTTCCTATGTCTGGCCTCAGGTTATACCCCATTGTGGACCCCGGGTATATCTGCTATGCTTGACCCATTATATCTCCCCATGTGTGGACCTCATTATATCTGTTTGTCGTGGACCGGATATCTGCAGTCTTTGCCCTCAGGTTATATCCCCGCTTTGTCGTGAACCATGGGGTATATCCGCAAATTCGGGACCCTCAGGATATCTCCTATTCGTGGACCCCAGGCAATTCGCATGTCTTGCCCCTCAGTTTTTTTAATTTTTCCCTCTCTATTTTAGTGGTCCTCAGGAAAATTTGCTATGTCGGGGGCCCTCAGGTTATATCTCGCTATTCGTGGACCCAGGTATATCTCGCATATCGGGGACCCTCGGGTTATATCCGTAGTCGTGGACCCTCAGGTTATATCTCGCTATGGTGGACCCTCAGGTATTTCGCTTTTCGTGGACCCCAGGATATCTCCTATTCGTGGACCCAGGATATTCGCTTTTTCGTGGACCAGGTATATCTCGAGTCGTGGACCCTCAGGTTAATCCGCTATTCGTGGACCCTCAGGTTAAATCCCATTTGGGTGGACCCTCAGGTTATTCCTATGTCGTGGACCCTCAGGTATTCCGTTTATGTCGGGGCCCCCTCAGTTAAATTCGCTATTCGGGACCCTCAGGATAGTCTCTCTATGTCGGGATCCAGATATGTCGCTGATTCGGGATCGTCAGGATATATCTCGCTATGTCGGGGACCCTCAGGATATGCTCTCTATGTCGGAAACCTCAGATATGTCGCTGTATTCGGGGATCGTCGGGATATATCTCGCTTTTCGGGGACCCCCAATCACGCTATGCACACAACTTCAATTCCCCGGATCAAGACGGGCATAAACAAATTTATTTTTATTTTCCAAATTATATTTGGGTACTTAAATTTTTTGGCAAGTGTCTCAGAACTGTAAGGTCTTTTCCCAGTGTCAAGGTTTTTAAATAAAAATAGTCCCATTTCCCCGGGTCAAAACGGGGTCATCAGATTTTGTTTTTATTTTTTTTCAAGACTCAGTAACTGAAATGTGGCGTTTGTTGTCCCAGAGTTTATTACTTAGTTAACATTTTATTTAAGTTCTTATTGTCATGTACAAACAGCCCTGAGGGCCCAAAGTTGACCCCCCAAATGATAAGCACAGCTCTTGGCTCATAGTTTAACAAAGGAACTCCTGGACCAAAGGGGTAAAAAATTTCCCAGGAAAAACCCAAACCCAAAAGGGGAAAAAGTGTTACAGCTCTTGACCCCTAGAGAAAAGCTACAGCTCGGGGCCAGCTTTTTTTAGGTTGGGACTATCAAACAAAGGGTAAAAAATAATCTTAGAGCTTTTCAATTTTTTTTCATTAATCTCTTAAAAGTAAAAAAACAAAAAATACAAATACATTGTACAAATTTTTTTCATGAAATAAATGAGTGAACCAGGTTTAATTTTTTACATTGCTGCCCACTGTTTTTTTTTCTATAACATGTAAAACGCTGGGCTTTTGCAACGTCGCAGATCGACCCATGGTGACACCCTATTGGGAAAGATGTGGGGGGGAGGGGGGAAAGGATGTGTTACAACCAAACTATGAAGGTAATGTTTAAGCAAGTGAGGGAAGCGCGGTCCGTCTTTATTTCCCGGAATCCCCTGATGAACTTTTTTTCTCTGGAATTGAAAATAAAAAAGTCCTTTACCGCCCACTGCATGTGTTGCAATAACTTCTCTGATTAAAAAGATGGGTACAGTCTCCTAAGGGGGTTTGGGGACTTGTCCTCAGGTGGTCTGGTCTCTACAGGGGTGGGGCGGCCTACGTGTGGGTACTGGTCCCTAAAAGGGGTGGGACTGGCTCTACAGGGGTTTGGGGGCTGGGCCTACAGGGGTTGGGTACGGGCTCTCTACAGGTGTGGGGGGGTGGCACTACAGGTTGGGGGGACTGGGCCCCTCACGGTGTGGGGACTGGGCTCCTACAGGTTTTGGGGGCGGTCTTTTTCCAGCATGACAAGAACATAAAACATAAGAAAGGGGGAACACTGCAGCGGGCCCGTTGGCCCCTACTAGCAGGGCCTTTACAATTCACCCCACTAACAAAAAAATTCCCAACCCAATTTAATGCTACCCAAGAAATGATGTCCCCGATGTTGATAAAAAACACATTCAACTCTTGGGGAAAAGGGAAACGGCTATGAAATTAGAGTTGCTAATGAATCAAAGACTAATCCAAAAAGGGGGTTTTTCAAGTGTATGGCGAAGGGAAGGGAAAAATAGGACCTCTGAAAAATGGGAATGGGCACTGACGGATAATGAACGGAAAAGTGTTCCTTATTTAATGACTATTTTGTCATTTTTGTAAATTTGACACATGGCAACCTTGGGTATTTTTTGAGAAAACGTTTCGCCATTTTGGGGAAACGTTTTCCCCAAAAAGATACCCAAGATTGACATGTGTCTAATTTACAACATGCGGGTTTTCTGAACCAATTTACTACAAACTTGTCGTTTTTTTCACAGGAAATGTAAATGAGATTTCCCTAATTTAAAAATTTTTTTAGTTTTCCCGATGATTTTAAATTAAATAATATTTCTGTCACGAGGGGCAGGGTTTTAAAAAGATAGACAAACTAAACAAAATAAGTCCCCGGACCCCATGAGTTGTTTTCAAGGGGCTTAAAGAATGCAAGATGGAGCTTATCAGCCCTAAGAGGGGCAAGAAAGGTGAAAATTAAAATGGTTAAAAAAAAAACCGACAGGTTTTTAGGTAAGACAATATGCAACAGTAAGGGATCCTATTTTAAAAAGCTTCGCCTACACAGCAGGCTTCCTCAGTCGGCACAGAAAAGTTTACAGAAACAGAAGACACCCCGGGGA
>NC_069432.1:43840496-43859257 GCF_026875155.1 Cherax quadricarinatus
TGAAGAACAGGATGTGAGTATGAGGGGGGGAGGGGTGCAATGAGGCGCATACGTAAAAAGAATAGAGGGGGTAAAGCCAGTTGGAACTGATGGATCATGACAGAACATGTTAAAAAAAGCATGGGGAATATGGTGTTGGAGTATTTGGTAACTTTTTGTTTAAAAATGTAAGAAAGTGGGAAAGGTACCTAGGGATTGGCGGAGAGCATGTATAGCCCCTCATATAAAGGGAAGGGGGTCAAAAGAGATAGAAAAATTATAGAGGAATAAGTTTCTGAGGCATACCAGGAAAAGTGTATGGTAGGGGGTTAATTATTGAAAGAATTAGAGGTAAGCCAGAATGTTAGAATTGCGGATGAGCAAGGAGGTTTCAGAGTGGGTAGGATGTGTAGATTCAAGTGTTTACATTGAAGCATATATGTGAACAGTAATTAATAAAGGTAGAGACGTTGTTTTTTGCATTTATGCCCACCTCAGGACGGGTTTCTTGATGTTGGTGAGAGCACCTAGATTTAGGGAATGGATCTGTGCTCCAGTTTCCCCGAAACAAGACTGAATGACTTCCACATCCCATCCAGGCGCTGTATTATCCTACGGTTTAGCGCTTTTCCCCTTGAAATATAATAATAATATTGCATTTATGGATTTGGAAAAGGCATATGATAGAGTGGAATAGGGGAGCAATGTGATGGGCAGATGTTGCAAGATAATGGAATTAAAGTGGTAAAGTTAACGAAATGCTGTAAGAGTTTTTTATGGGGATAGTGAGGCTCAGGTTAAGGGTTGTGTAGAAGAGAGGAAATACTTCCCGGTAAAAGTAGGTCTTAGAGACAGGGATGTGTTAATGTCACCATGGTTGTTAATATATTTTTTAGATGGGGTTGTAAAAGAAGTAAATGCTAGGGTGTTCGGGATAGGGTGTAATTAAAGTATAGGGAATCAAATTATAAAATGGGAATTGACACAGTTGATTTTTGCTGATGATTCTGTGTTCTTGGGAATTCTAAAGAAAAAAATTGCAAAGGTTTAGTAGGATGAGTTTGGGAAATGTGTGTGTACCCGGTAGAAAGATGAAATAACATAGAAAAGAGTAAGGTGATGAAGGTATCAAATGATTATAGATAACGAAAAATTGGAATCAAATTGGGGAGGAGGAGTATGTAAGAAGTAATTTTCAGATACTTGGGAGTTAACGTGCCGGCGGATGGATTATGAAGGATGAGGTTAATCATAGAATTGATGAGGGGAAAGAAGGTGAGTGGTGCGTTGAGGTATATATGGAGACAAAAAACGTTATCTATGGAGGCAAAGAAGGGAATGTATGAATGTATAGTAGTACTGACACACTCTTATAGGGTGTGAAGCTTGAGTTGTGAATGCAGCAGGGGCAGCGAGAGGCGAATTTGGAGGCAGTGGAGATGTCCTGTCTAAGGGCAATGTGTGGTGTAAATATTATGCAGAAAATTCGGAGTGTGGAAATTAGGAGAAATTAGGTGGAAATTAGAGGGCTGAAGAGGGGTTGTTGAGGTGGTTTGGTCATTTACAGAGAATGGATCCAAGTAAATGACATGGAGGCGTCTCACTCTGTAGGGAAAGGAAGGCGGGTTAGGTCGTCCTCTAAAAAGGTTAGGTAGGGGTAAAAGGAGGTTTTGTGGGCGAGGGGCCTGGACTTCCAGCAAGCGTGCTTGAGCGTGTTAGATAGGAGTGAAAGGAGACGAATGGTATTTGGGATCCTGACTATCTGTTGGAGTGTGAGCAGGTAATGATTAGAGTGAAGATCTTCAGGGAAACAGGTTATTTTTATATTAGCCGGACTTTGAGTCCTGGAAATGGGAAGTACAATGCCTGCACTTTAAAGTACGGTTGGGATATTGGCAGTTAGGAAGGATATGTTGTGTATCTTTATACGTTTTTATATTCTTCTAAGCTGTTGTATTCTGGGCGACCTCTGCTAAAACAGAGATTAATGTGTGAGTGAGGTGAAAGTGTTTTGAATAAATGAAAGTAATTTCTTTTTGGGGAATTTACTATCTTTTTTGGGTCACCCTGCCTCGGTGGGAGACGGCCCGACTTGTTTATCTATATAATATATATATATATATATATATATATTATATATATATATAAATATAATATATATATAATATATATAACTTAACCTCACCCTGTTATAACAAGTGTAATTAAAAATAGCTTATCCCAACTATAAGATATAAACATATACACAACACTATCTTTGGCTGAAGGAGACCGAACTACGAACCTTGAACAAGGTACGCAGTGCTTTACCAACCTAGCTATCAACTGGTCGGTAGACGCCACGGTAATTCTGACCGAGTGGTAGCTAGGGGTGGTAAAGCACTGCCTACCCTTGTTCCAATGTTCCGAGGTTCGAGCCTCCCTTCAGCTAGAGATCAGTGTTTGTGAATATTTCGCCTGTTCTTTACTAATGCCTGGCATATAAGATAGATATATATATATATATATATATATAATGTATAGGTCTATACAGTGCTGCTATAATATGTAAAAAATTAATAATTTTGTACGAAAAGTACCTTAGAAAAACCAACCTGACCTTGTAATAACAAGCATAATTTAAAATAGCCTATCCCAACTAAATATATTTTACATAAGTTTTACAGAAATTTAATAATAAACATACACAAGAAATACATTTTTTGCTAGGTTCAGAAAGCTTTTTGCGAAAATATTTGCAAACGCAAATTTTCGCTTGCCTTATTTCAGCAAGAAGAGCGTTGATTATTAATTAAAATCGCATGTTTTTTATACCATTCCGGCTCGACATATTACATTATATATATATACCAAATATATATATTTTAAATATATATATATATATAAAATATATTATAGTTATCTATATATATATATTATATAATATATGTAATATAATATATATATATATATATATATATATAATATAAATAATATATATATAATATAATATAATAATTGATATATAATAGATATATATATATATATATGTATCTATATATAACATGAAGCTCTTTAGATTTGAAAGGTTAACTGAGTAGTATCATCTGAAACATAAGTTACCTCATGATTAGTCATCACTTTCGTGAAACTATGGAACATTACTGTCCATTTGTGCTATTCTAAAAACATTCCTTATCAAGTCAGACACAGGCATGGGAGTGGTGGCGGATCAACCTTAGCTGGCCTTTCTGGACTGGACGGTACTCACTAAAAGCATGTGTCTAGGCCCGAACTGAAATTCTCATTCCCTTTTTATTGAACTGCTTTCTCAAGATGCAATTACAATCTGCACGGGAAAGGCCTCGGAGCAACTTCATTACGCAAGCTCACCCTTCTCTTTTTTTTTTTTTTTCTCCCCTCCCTTGCGGTTCTGTTGTAATGTTGATTTCTTTTTTGCGATTATTACATTATACATATGTAGCTATGTAATGTATGTATGTAGGGTGACCCCTGTAAAGAAGAAACACTTTCACCATCCCCTCCCATCACTGCCTTCCCAGAGCCACTCCGAAACTGCAGCTTGAAACAGTTCAGTTCCCAACTCTCCTTCCAAGTACAGGACGCTTTGCTAACAGATTTCCTGAATCCTTTAATGTTACGTAGGCTTTCACTCCAACTTCCATCTAACAAGCATGCTGGATGTCTAAACCCTCCGCAGCCAAACCTCCTTTGCCCTCCTCCCTCCAACCTGTCATAGGACGTACCCATATCCCGCTTTCCCTCCTCCTACAATTTACATGCCCTCCAAGTCATCCTATGGAAATAGTTTTTAGTAATCCCGCACCTCCTACTCTCTCCAAACTGCGATTCTATGCATAATAATCACACCCACATTGCCATCAGACAGGACATCTCCAATGCCTCCACCTTTCCTTGTTGCAACATTCATTACCCAGGATTAAAACCCACATAGCGCACTGATACTCTCATATATTTCTTTCTTTGCTCCGTGCATAACGTTCTTTTTTTTACATTTATTTTTTTTCCGTTCGTTAATCTATGGGTCACCTATCTTTCACAGACAAGTTGACAAGTCCCAATCCGCAAATACTGAATACATTCACTTCCCATACTCCTTCCAATCTAATATCAAACATTCATTATTTTTACCAATAATTTTAGTTGCCTATCATTACCTTGCTCTTCCTGTTTCACTCTTAATTTCCTATTTTAACATGCTCACTCCAAATTCTTTCCACCCTGCGTTTCCAGCTTCTCTTAGAATATCTCGGGGGGGCAAAAAACGCAGTACATCGGAAAAAGCAACTTTGACAACTTCCTCTCTATATTAAATGCCTTATCTTTTATCTCTCCTACATAACCTCAGCCTCAACTAATCCTAATAAAACCTTAACTGCTTACAACAACCCTCCACTTATTTCATAAACACTTGCAACATCCTACCATATCATATGCCTTTTGCAGTTCCATGCAACGAAAACTTTCTTACCCTTATCTAAATACTAAACCACTGTTCAAGTACATCTTCGCTGTAAACACTTGGTCTACACCCCCACCCTCCTTATCCTTCCCTAAAGTCTCCTGTTTGCAACTGAGACGTCCACTCCGTGTTATCTTAAAATTTTCAACAATAACAACCATATCACCTTCCCTGGTACACACAACAAGCTTGTTTTCCCTTTAATACTTAACACTCTCTTCTTTCGGCCCTTTTGCCTTTAATGCAAAAGATTTTATGCATGTTCTCTGCCATTCACTACAAACTATATCTTTCACCTACTTTTAAACATTTCTTGATCCAAAACCCATTAATCCTATCTGCTTTAACACCCCCTTACTGTTATCCACCAGCCACATGCCCCCAGCCTACACTCACATATGGTCTTCCCCTCGCTCCAAAAAGATATTGTACCTCCCTTTATCAGCAACCAGTTCCTTCATAATGTTCCCTCTATCTTCACTAAATCCTCTAACTCTCCCATCTAATAACTCTCATCTTCTGTTTTTTAAGCGTCAAAATCGATTCGTAACGAGGCGTTCTCAACCAAATCCTTCACTCCAAAACTAATTTTTATCTCAGCAAATTTGGTTGACACCTCACCCAATCTCTCATTTGCTCCACTCATGCATTCCTTCTTACCATTCATATTAATGGTCTCTTTAATCACCATATATTCCTTCCTCCCAAGTATTACATTCTGGCTTTTGTAAAAACCTCTCATAGGATAAACTTATTCTCTCATAACACTTGTTTAGCTTGGCCCACAAACCCACACACATATTATTAATATATATATATATATATAATATATATATATATATATATAATATATATAATAAATATATAGATATATATATATATATTATATATATAGGGCCACCCAGGGTCCGTATCGCTCTTTATCGCCTTTCCCAGGTCCATTGTCCAGGAGTCCATCCATGTCCCCTCAGATGTTCTCCCTTCCACTTTCCCAGGGTCAGCCTTAGCAACCAGTATCTCCTTCTTTCCCAGGAGTCCGCCTAAGATATTCCCCCCCTTCCCCATCCCCACTTTCCCCAAGGTGCTCTCCGCCTTTCCCCAGGTCCATGTGACCAGGAGTCCATCCGTGGCCCCCTCCCAGATGTTCTTCCCTTCCCACTTTCCCAGGGTCGGCCTTAGCAACCAGAATCTCCTTCTTTCAGGAGTCAGCCTCAGATAATCCCCCCCTCTTCCCTTCTCCGCACTCCCCAAGGTGCTCACGCCTTTTCCCCAAGGTCCATGTGTCCCAGGAGTCCATCCGTGCCCTCTCATAATGTTCTCCCTTCCCCACTTTCCCCAGGGTCTGCCCTTAGCAACAGCATCCTCCTTCTTCCCAGGAGTCCGCCTTCATATATTCCCCCCCCCTTCCCTTCCTCCCCACTTCCCCAAGTGCTTCTCGCCTTTCCCAGGTACATGTGTCCCAGGCGTCCCATCCGTGACCCCTCAAATGTTCTCTCTCCCCTTCCCCATCTTTCCCAGGGTCTGCCTTAGCACAACCAGTATCTCCTTCTTCCCAGAGTCCGGCGTCCAGATATTCCCCCTCTTCCCTCCCCACATTCCCCAAGGTGCTCTCGCCTTTCCCAGGCCATGTGTCCAGGAGTCCATACCGTGTCCCTCTCAGATGTTCTCCCTTCCCCACTTTCCCAGGGTCTGCCTTAGCAACCAGTATCTCCTTCTTTCCCAGGAGTCCGCCTCAGATATTCCCCCCCCTCTTCCCCACTTCCCCAAGGTGCTCTCGCCTTTCCCAGGTCCATGTGTCCAGGAGTCCATCCGTGTCCCCTCAGATGTTCTCCCTTCCCCACTTTCCCAGGGTCTGCCTTAGCAACCAGTATCTCCTTCTTTCCCAGGAGTCCCGCCTCAGATATCCCCCCTCTTCCCTTCCCCACTTCCCCAAGGTGCTCTCGCCTTTCCCAGGTCCATGTGTCCAGGAGTCCATCCGTGTCCCCTCAGATGTTCTCCCTTCCCCACTTTCCCAGGATCTGCCTTAGCAACCAGTATCTCCTTCTTTCCCAGGAGTCCGCCTCAGATATTCCCCCCCCCCCCTTCCCCACTTCCCCAAGGTGCTCTCGCCTTTCCCAGGTCCATGTGTCCAGGAGTCCATCCGTGTCCCCTCAGATGCTCTCCCTTCCCCACTTTCCCAGGGTCTGCCTTAGCAACCAGTATCTCCTTCTTTCCCAGGAGCCCGCCTCAGATATCCCCTCTTCCCTTCCCCACTTCCCCAAGGTGCTCTCGCCTTTCCCAGGTCCATGTGTCCAGGAGTCCATCCGTGTCCCCTCAGATGTTCTCCCTTCCCCACTTTCCCAGGTCTGCCTTAGCAACCAGTATCTCCTTCTTTCCCAGGAGTCCGCCTCAGATATTCCCCCCCCCCATTCCCCACTTCCCCCAAGGTGCTTTTGAGCCTTTCCCAGGTTCTATCTGTGTCCGGGATTCCCAATCCTTGTCCCTCATCAGGTGTTCTCCTCTTCCCCCACTCTTACACTCCCAGCTCCTGCCTTAGCAACCATATCTCCTTCTTTCTCTCAGGAGTTTCCGCCTCAGATATCCCCCCCCATCCCCCACTTCCCCAAGGGCTACTCGTTCGCCTTTCCTCTCCCAGGTTCCATGTGGTCCAGGATCCCTATCCGTGTCCCCTCAGATGTTCTCCCCCTCCCCACTTTCCACACAGGGTCTGCCTTTACAGCAACCAGTATCGTCTTGCTTTCCCAGGAGGCCCGCTCAGATATGCCACCCTCTTTCCCTTCCCCACTTCTCCAATGTCTCTCGTCCGCCCTTTTCCCAGGTTCCAGTTCCAGGAGTCCATCCTGTCACCTCAGATGTTTCTCCTCCTAACCCCACTTTCCCAGGGTCTGCCTTAGCAAACCAGTAACTCCTTCTTTCCCAGGATCCCGCCTCAGATATTTCCCCTTCCCATTCGCCACTCCCCAAGGTGCTCTCGCCTTCCCCCAGGTCCATGTGTCCGGGGAGTCCATCCGTGTCCCTCAATGTTTCTCTCCCTTCCCCACTTTCCCAGGGTCTGCCTTAGCAACCAGTATCTCCTTCTTTCCCAGGTCCAGGATCCAGAAGTCCATACTGTTCCGACCTCAATATTCCCCCATTCCCACCCACTTCCCCAAAGGAATCCTTAGCCTTTCCCAGTCCATGTGTCCAGGGAATCCATCCGTGGGCCCCCCGGATGTCTCCTCCCCTTCCTCATCTTCCCCTAGTATTCTCCAGCCTCAAGCTTCCCCAGTTTATGTATCCCTCCGTGAACTACCAGATGAGAACGAGGCTTGTTTAGCTGGCTTTACGGTAGAGACTTGTCCAGGTGGGTGGAATTACAGGAGGGGACCCAACAGAAACGCCGTCTTGTAAATACAACCCACCAAGACAGTCTAGACCGTAGGTCAGCCAGACACAAGCCAAGCTACCGTCCAGTTCGACCACCCAGGCCCTGGTACTCAGTGAAATTTTGGAAGTTCTATTTATATAATACAATTTTTCTACAATTAAATATAAGATTTTTTACTTAATTAAGCAGTTCAAGTGGTTTGCGAATATTTTTGTGTGTGTTTATATGCTCGTTTGTTAGTCTGTTTGTCCACCTCCAACGAGAACTGTAATAAGTGTTTGAACTTTTTATTTCATTTGTTTATTATTTATTCAGAGAATATTCGCAAGACGCGCAGTGAGTTTACAGCGCCGCGAACAATGGAAATATATCATTTTGTCTGACTTTTTTAGGTATCCTCGGTAAATTTACGCCTATGTACTTTGGCATGTTCATTGTGTAACTATTTTACGTATATCCTGTACCTAAAAAATCTTACACACATACACACCTCTTATTTCACTCATCATTTGCACATTTTGTGTTGTAGATACAACAAAAAAAGACAATAAAAAAAAACAACTGTGGCAGCCCCGCGTGGTCTTCAATCATTCATACCTCGCACAAAAGCAACGCACACAGGCAACGCACACACAAAACATGTCCTAAAAAACACTCATCAACCTCTTACACTAATATGAATATGCAATCACAAGCGCGCGCAACAACACACCACATCACACACATCGACACACACACACATCACTACACATATATGCGAATAGAGCGTAATGAATATATATATATAGTATAGAGATAAATATATATATATATATATATATATATATATATATATATATATATAATATATATATATATATATATATATATATATAATATATTGTGTGTGTGTGTGTGTGTGTGTGGTGTGTGTGTGTTTGTATAAGTTACTTAATTGATTCTGTACTTTCTACATCTTTCCACTACAGTGTCTTCTCCCACTTAAACAATATTTTGCAGTTGTATACTCGCTCTAGTGTGTCTCGGCGAGCAGTTTGTAAACTGTACCAGAAACAAACACTGCGGTAGTGGACAAAAGCTGTTCATATTTTTGTTTTGTTTCACGAATTATTGTTTATATTTGTGTCCCGAATGTGAACTCTTGTCTATAGCGCCCACCAAGAAACATCTGCCTACAAAAAGTCATCAGTTTTTCCTATTTGGTGGAGTTCGCGTCCTTTTTTATAATTATACGACAAGTACATGAAAATGGTCCATCAAGTACACACCCAAGTAACAACAAACAGTACAACACACACACACACACATCACACACACACAACACTTCTCTCGTTCCACTACTGTGGTTATAAGTATACCATGTAGAATTTCGGGGTCACACGCCCCCGAGGCCAGCCCGTCTGAGACCAGACCTCTAAATATATTATAAACACAATTTGCCCAGCACAGCCGTATAATACTTAATATCCAACCCCTGTGTCACTCACATGTGTGCAAACATTCTCATGCACTATGTGTACTTTCTCACACAGACATCATCCAGACCACGCCTCTCCATATAAGTGTATCTGCTTCTATAGTATATTAGAGTGTAAGTCTGAGGGACCTGCTGGTTCACCGAGACTATTATAAAAATTCGAGATAAATTAACCTCCTACATGATAACATCGTTATGATCTACATGGTTTTAGGTCGGTGTTTTGTGATTTGCAGTAATGATTTGTGATTTAGAGTAATGACTGTGATTTTGCAGTGTTTTAGTGATGTGCTAGCTGATATGTGAATTTCCATTTGTATTTTAAAAATATATTATATATAGTATTTTTTACTAGATTATCCTTAATGATAAAAGAAGAATAAGGAAGTAACAATGTTGAGAGAGTCTTGTACGGATCTAGCAAGAAAACATTCTTGTGAAAATTACAATAATTTTTAATTTTCCCGTCTTCACTTCTCTCAACTTCACTAATTTGGAAAAAAACTATTCACAACCACCAATAACAGAAAAGAAAATAAGATGTACAAACTGGGAAGAGGCAACCTCTCGACAAAAGTGAATGTCTTGATGTTGATGTTTACAACTACAGTGCCGGCTACAACTCTGTCTTAATGTCTTCAATTATTGGCTTGCTTTTATGTTATTACTGTTATCTTTGCTCTAGCTCTTCATGATTAAACCGTTTTATTGACTATACTGTATTGTTCTTGTAAGTTCTTGTGATGATATTTATGTACTGGGGCGCTGGTACTGTTTCTGCTTGTATGTTTCCTGTATTTTTTCTATGTGTTACAGTTTTGTCTCTTGTGTAGTTCTGTACTTGTGATACAGTTTTGCGTGTGTTCTAATATTGTTATTATGAGCTACTTTTTCTACACAGTTCTTCCATTAGTTTTATTTTTTGATGTTTTTCCGTATCACTCGATCAATTCACAATCTTGACCATATTCATTCCTTGGTATAATCAACAGGGCAATACACAAAGCACTAATATTTATGTGTAGTATGCAGTCCTTGCATGTTACAGTAGTAATTTTTTCCTGTGTTTTAAGTTACACTCTACCACTGTTAACATAAGATCATAAGAAAGGAGGAACACTGCATGGAGGTCTGTGGCCATACTAGGCAGGTCCATATACAATTTATCCCACTAACCAAACATTTTGCCCTACCCAATTTTCAATGCCACCCAATAAATTAAGCACTGGATGTGAAAGTCCCACTCAAATCCAACCCCTCCCAATCATGTACTATCCAACCTAAATTTGAAACTACCCAAAGACCCAGCCTCAATTAACCCAATTAGTAGACTGTTTCCACTCATCAACTACCCTATTTCCAAACAATACTTTCCTATGTACCTTCTTAAATCTAACTTATCTAATTTAGATCCATTACTGCGGGTTCTCTCTTGTAAAGACATCCTCAAGACCTTATAAATATCCCCTTTATTAAACCTATTTTCCGACTTAAAACACATCGATCAGGTCTCCCCTCATTCCCTTTCGTCTAACAAGTAGAATGTAACTTAAGAGTCTTCAACAATCTTTCTTCATAAGGAAGATTTCTATATGCTATCTGGTATTAATTTAAGTCATCCTACGCTGATGTTTTCATACACGAATTTATGTCCATTCTGTAAATGGAGATCCAGAACTGAGCTGCATAATCTAGGGTGAGGCCTTACTAATGATGTATAAAGCTGCAGTATGACCGTCTGGACATCTGTTGCTTACACTTCTTGATATAAATGCCCAGTAATCATTATTTGCACTTAATTACGTAGCTTTAAGGCTTTGTTGTCTTGGGTTTAAGTTGCAGCTTCACCATAACCACCCCCAAGTCCTTTTCGCAATCTTATGGCTAAGTTCCAACATCATTTAACTTAAAAGTACTAGGGTTATGGGCAACACCCCAAGCTTCAGAACCTTGCATTTATCTACATTGAAACTGCATCTATCTGCTGCCATTCTATTCTGACCAAGAGTAGAGTTTGTTTAAAATCCTCCTGAAAGTTCCATAACATCACGTTTGAAATCAATTATCCTACATCTTTGGTGTCATCGGCGAACTTTTGCTCATATCAACTTAAAGTAATTATCCCTCATCAAGATCATTGATAAATATATAAACACAAAGGGCCCAGACTGATCCCTGTGGAGAAATCGCCCTTCACTTGTTACAGACCCACACGGATTTTAACCCCCAGTAATGGATAGCTGCTGCTGTACCACAACTATTCTTCTCAAAATGGTTTAGAATTACTTTACGTCATTAACATTATTTCCCATGACACTACATATATTTAAAGGGGGTGGACCGGTAAGCCAGCGGAAGGCCTCGATCGATGACCAAAAGCTCCAACAGCGGTATTTCATCATCTAGAAGACCCGCGATCATGGAAACAACCTTGTCCATTTCCTGACGAACCTTACCTATCCTATCCCCTTAGACACTGGATAATTGGTTCTTAACCCCAAAACAGGAACTCAGTCCTTTCTTTTTTTCTTGATTTGGAATATTAAAAAAATGCCTACTATCCAGAGGCCGTAAGCATTGTTTTGACTTACATTTAGAAAATATGAAAGGCATCATCAAATCTTCAGTGGCGATCTTTAAACTTCTAGTCCCTGATGAGTTTTCCTTTTCCTCAGAGGAAGCAATCTGTTGAGGTAGGTAGTAGAACGAGGTCTAAGGTTAGTAGAACTGAGGTTAAGGTTAGTAGAACTGACATGCTTATATGAGTGACAGGTTAGAGTGGTAGGTAATACGTAGGTTTTATTTGAGGATATTTAATTTTTTATTTGTCCGATTTTAATTAATAAAATTAGTTTGTGAAGAAAATTTACTTTTTCGGTTCCCTAATTATAAAATTAATATATGTACTTTTTATTATTATGGCTATAACAGCCGTGTGCCTTCTTGGCCATTATTACAAGCTTGTATGTTATGGACTAAGCCAACATAAAACTTACTTGCTTACATGGTACTTCCTAAAAGGTGCTTTTATGGAAGAAAAATTTAATAAGGGAAATTGTGTTTTTTTCCGATCGATAATTTCTGAGTGTTGCTATCAGACTCACTCAGTCACTTCCCATACCGATAATTTATTTTATATTTCATCTTGAAGATTAATGTCATTGTGTATTTTTAAGATAATGGTCTCTTAAAAGTATGAATTAAATTTGGGCTGCATATGCTATAATTTACCATTTTTATAAAGAAATTTGGATTGTCTATTTCTGACATGACTTGTGAATGCCCTCTTCTGATTCAACATTCAAATATATAATTCACTAATATCTAAATCGTTAATCAAACCTATGCAGCACTCTGCACTTTTCCAATGCTTGCAACAGAGGCACAGTGGACTGCGGGGTAAGGAATACTTGGATACATTGATTCAGATCTGAGCAAGAGACAGATATGCAACTAGTTAGGATAGTCTCTCCCATCTAATGGATTCATTCAGTGAGTTTATTAGTGCGGAGTCAGGTCACCGTCAGTGCAAGGTACTTTGAAGGAAGGAAATTGGACGGACAGGCTGGCGATGCCTTGTTCTGCTCCGGTAAATTACAATCATGCAAACATTTTAGATAATAATGATTCTCCCATATCTAGTTAAGGTGGTGCTAGTAGTGATGAGAGAGAACTTTCACAACACAGTCTTGCTGCGACGAACGGACTTCTGAGACTAATGAGCCATTCTGAAAGTCCATGAAATGTCCACAGGAGTTCGAAATGAATAGCACAAGGGATTGTTTCAAGGCCATAACTCTGGCAAACGTAAGTGTTCAAACAGTTTCTTTGTGTCTGTGTACTTCTGAGATTCCCCAACAAATTTTGTCATACGATCCCATAGGGAATGTGTGCTGTTTTCGTATCACTCTTAACAATAACATGTTATATGATCAAAACGGATTGGTTACCAAACAAGACGAGAATCTCTTCGCTGGTGCGTTTGTTACTAGCAATAGTGATCTTTTTCTGCTTATCCTATAGTCAGTAAATAACAGGGGAGGGTGATATATAGAATGGAGAAAGAGCGTTGCTAGAATATAACTGCGAATATAACTGGAAAGCAAAAAGTCGTCTTTTCTGGCAGCTGTTGGTTTTTATGTATACCAGAACTCCCAGTATAATTCCTCTTCCATAGAGAACTTATGGAAGATTCTATGACACTGTTTTAAGAGTCTGTAGCATGTGTTGAATTTGGCTCTGACGGATATGACGCGCGATGGAATCGTCTCTCAACATTCTTTAACTTCATGTATACTACTGCCTGGCGTGCGCAGTTTCACTCCTACATCCTCCAAGTTCCCTATGCCTCCATGCGCTAAAGAGATATTTATATGACCCGTTTACGTTCAAAAGGTATTTGAATTCTTCTCCTCCTACTCTGCAATCATTCCATCTGCAATCTGTACAGTTTATAGAGTTTGCATTTGAGCTCACATTCTCGTGCCACATTTGCTTCTGTGTTCTCATTTCCCTTGTCTATAGTTTCCAGGTTCAATCCCTCAGTATCTATAGCTTAAATGTACACTGCCTCTGGCGTCAGAACTCCTACGTTTCTCTAACTCTCGTATCCTTACCCGTTGGTCAACAGATTTCCTAAGTCATAATATATAATACGTCCCATACCCGGGTTTGAAGCTCTCTAGCTATTGCGCAAGCCGTGGAAGAGACGAAGGACAGCGAGAGAAAGAGCGAGAGATAGAGAGAGAGAGAGAGAGAGAGAGAGAGAGAGAGAGAGAGAGAGAGAGAGAGAGAGAGAGAGAGAGAGAGAGAGAGAGAGAGAGAGAGAGAGAGAGAGAGAGATTAGGGTGGATGGGCGGAAAGAGAGAGACAGACATGTAGCATCATTCATGGATGATCGTTCCCGTAGTCTGGAAATTACACATTTTTTAATGTTTTCGATACTACTTTATATTGTGATGTACTATAATATTCACACACCACAGTATAATATTTTGTGTTGTGATGTTCATATGTTATTCTGTTATACCTGGAAAGTGGGCGGAATCGTAAATGCTCTATCAACAACTAGTGTTGATAAAGCAGTGCCTGACAGGTTGTGCATAATTGTATATAGTTCTTCTGTTTTCTAATTATGTCCAAGAATCTGCATTGATAAAGCCACTGGATGGCGAAACGTCTACAGTAAAGATAACCAGATGTTGCACAAGTGTCTTAATTTTCATCTTGTCGGTATTGTATATCTGTCTTGCACAAATCTAGACTACCGTGAAGGTCGACTTTATTAATTTTATTAATTTTAGTGTGGATGAGAGAGTGATGTTCCTGAGAAATGTTAAGTGAAACTTTTGGGAATTTTGAGTCAACATAATTGTTTTGGGAAACAAAAAACCATTGGTGGAGACCACTAGTTGAGGAAGATGTAGGAAAGTACAAGTTCATTAAAAGAACTTATGCCTAAATAAATTCCTCTTAATTTCTGGATATTTAAATTTTTTTAGGGGCCTTCCGCAAAATAATTAGATGATATATGGACGAGCGTAATACATGTGTCGTGGTTATCGTGTGTGTGTTTTATTGGGGGGGGTTTGAAAAAAATGTTCTTGTGATTACTTGAAGTTTCAGTGTCTTTTCATATAGAAAAATGATGTTTTAACAAAATAGAAAGCTGATAACTTATTGTAGCATATTTCATGGTGGGAAGACAGAATGACACACGGACCACACTTCTATACACGATAAAACGTTCACAGGTACACTTATAAAGCTGCATATTGAAAACAAAACAAAATCAAAACATTAACACTAAATGAAAACTTAAATAGAAGGACTCGAGATTATCACTAATGTACCTCACCTTGGTGGCCCGAGTTGGGTAGCAGCTTGGTCTTGTCCTGCTGGTCTGCTGTTTCCAGGCTGTCTGGAAGTGTAATTACAGGACGCAGTTTCTGTTGACCCCTCTGTAATTCGCACCCACCTGGACCTGTCTCGGCAGTAGACCAGCTAGACAAGACCACAGATACCATCCAACAAGGATACTGGGGAGGGGCCAACACATACACAACACACACACACACCACACACACACACACACACACACAAACAACACATGCACACACACACACACACACACCCGTCCACCCAACCAACCGCCCACGCAACAACCCACTCACCCAACAACCCACACACCCACCCACCCAACAACCCAACCACCCGCCCACGTGGGAAAGTGAGGAAGGAGTCATCTGAGGGTACACAGGTGGACTTCTGGACACACGGAACTGAGGTGAAAGACACCAAAGACAACCGGGAGTGGTAAATGTGAAGGGTTGACATCCGGGGGCCCACGGAAGGAGACCTGGAAACATAAACACATCTTACTATGACCACACCCCACCATGATCACACACACCCGTCCATCCAACCCACCCACCCAACAACCCACCCAGCCACCCGCCCACCTGGGAAAGTGAGGAAGGGAGTTCATCTGAGGGGACACAGGTGGACTTCTGGACACACGGAACTAGGGAAAGCACCAAGACAACCGGGAGTGGAAAATGTGGAAGGGTTGACATCTGGGGGCCCACGGCTGGAGACCTGGAAACATAAACCACACCTGACTATGACCACACCCAACCATGATCACACACACACCCGCCCATCCAACCCACCCACCCAACAACCCACCCAGCCACCCACCCACCTGGGAAAGTGAGGAAGGGAGTTCATCTGAGGGGACACAGGTGGACTTCTGGACACACGGAACTAGGGAAAGCACCAAGACAACCGGGAGTGGGAAATGTGGAAGGGTTGACTTCTGGGGGCCCAGGCGGACACTCTAAAAACATAAACCACACCTGAACTATGACCACTAGCCAGCACCAATGATCACACACCACAGACACACCCCCCACCCATAAACCCACCCCACCCAACCACCCACCTATCACAACAAGCCACCTCCCACTCTGGGAAGTGAGGAAGGGGGAGTTCATTTGAGGGGACACAGTGGAACTCTGGACACACGGAACTAGGGAAAGTCGCCAAAATATCCGGAAACATAAATCACACGTTGACTATGACCATCACCTTCACTATGACCTCACCTATGATCAGACCTGACTATGACCTCGCACCTATGATCACATCTACGATCCATGATCCACACCTGGGAAATCATCGAGGGGACACAGATGGACTTTCTAGACTTCTGGAAAGGTTTGACACCCCGGGGGGCCCCGGTGGAGCCGGGAAACAAACCACACCTACATGTCCACCCCCCACCAACCCCCCGGAAAACAAACCATAAACCCATAAACCACACCTGACTTTCCCACACCTAATTTGCCCACTCCTCCCCTGATCCCCCTCCCATATTCACCCCACTAAAACAAACTAAAGAAACTAAAAAACTAAGAAAAGCACCAAAAAAAATGGATGTACACAAACATTTTAAAACTCCAAACCCCAGTCCTAAAAAAAACAGAAAATTATTTTTGGGCGCATCAATGTTACAACACTTTAAAAAAACAAAGTGATTTAACCTATTGGTTAGACACTGCGACTCATTTTTTAACCAAAGAGGCATCTCCAGTTATTTCAAACAAACACCCGTCCTAAAGTTGACTGAAGAAGCATTTTCCAGTTATTGCACCCGAAACCAAAAAAAATGCAAAGTTTCCATTTATTTCATGCAATGCTCATTTAAGATTGATGCAGTTAACAATTTTTTTTATTTAAAAGCAGGGAAATTTTAATTCTGTATGGAATGTACGACTTCAATGGCATTAATGGGTTATTTTCAAATTCGAAAAGCTAGGGGACAATAAGTCCAGTTACCGAATCAAGAGCCCCTCACTCAGAATTAATGGCAAATAATGGAATTAGTATGAAATAAAATGTAAACAATCTAAGGTTGAAAGTTAGCTGAAGGAACCTTGTCTCACCTATCACACATGAAAGCCAATCAAGGAAGAATAGCTTATGTATCATTGTTACATAGGGTGGATGGGGAGATACTAATTAAAATAAGCAAGAGTAAATAAGAACATAAACATAAAAAAGGAGGAAATGCAACAGGCCTACTGGCCCTCTGCGAGGAGAGGTCCAATTCTCCCACCAGCTTAAGAGCCACATGCCTTGTACCTAGTGAGGAGCACGGCATCCGACCTAGTAGCACAAGCTAGTCGGTCCAACTCTCACCCACCCACACCCATCATGTATTTATCAACCTATTTTTAAAACTATACACAGGTCTTAACTTCTATGGACGGTACTCACGAATTGTTCCACTCATCAAAACCAGTGCTTTCCTGAATCTGATTTTTTCCAGTTTAATCCATTGCTGCGAGTCCTGTCTATGTTAGATATTTTTAGCACGTTGTTTACATCCACTTTATTAATTCCTGTTTTCCATTTATACAACCCTAATTCTACGCCTTTCTGGAGAGTGCAGATTCAGGTGACCAAAACTGCGCAGCATAATCTAAATGAAGCCTAACCAAAGATATATGGAATTGTAAGGAAACACCTGATTGACTTCATTATTTATACCTTCTGTTATGAAGCCAAGAATTCTGTTAATTTTATCGCGAACACTTATGCGGTGTTATCTTGGGAGGCTTCTATAGGAAGTTGTGAGGGAGGCTGTATTTGATCTTCTTCCTGGGTCTGGGATCTCCTGTCTGTCTTCTCCATCCACTCTCTTTCCTCCTTTCGCCTTTGTACCATCTCTCTCAGTTTCTGCCTTTCTTCTTGTGTTCTGTCGCGGTCGAGATACACCTTCCTGTATGCCGGCATGTCTCTTAATCGTGCTTTCTCCTGCAGGATCCTGGTCCGAGTCGCTTCTGCCTTGAAGGTCACTCTCACTGGCCGGGTTCTGTTTTTTCACGAACCCCCTATTCTCCGAAAATTTTCAAGCTGGGTCATGTCGTTTTCTTTCTATTGCTTTTCATGATGCTTTCAATTGGTTTTTTGTATTCCCTTGTTTTCTGCTTCATATGTTTCCCCTTCAAACATTCCTGTAGCCCTACCAAAGATCTGACCTCAACCTTTCATTCTCCCATGCATATCCTTGTGTATCCCCTCATTTAATTTGGTTTTCCTCCAACTTGCAGCTTCCTTTCATCAGTTTCCATGGCTAATGTACTTGGGCTCCGTTGGCCTGTCATTTTCCCTTCTCGGCGTTTCCTTGGGCCTCTGTTGTTTCTGTTTAGGGCCTCAATAAGCCTTAGCTCTTTCACTTTGCTACAGTCTCCTCTGATAGAGCTTTCTATGCAGTTGTGCCCCTGCTTTCCTTAAGACCCTATTTGAGATGAGGTAGCAAGTCTCTGTTGTCCAATCCCAAAATGTTCTTTAGTTTCTTTAGGCTGTTTCAGATTTTCAATTCCTCTTCTAAACTCTGTATCCTAGCTTTGCTGCTTTGACAATGCACCTCCCACTTTCCTGCTTTCATA
>NC_069432.1:43859757-43876697 GCF_026875155.1 Cherax quadricarinatus
AATAAAACAAATAAGTATGGGGAGTGGCATAAAAAATCAAGGAACATCCCCAGACAAATACATCACAAAACAAACTCACCAGAATAATAACAGATTCAATCTTTCCACCCGGATATCAAATCCTCAGGAAAGACAGAGGGAGGAGAGGGGAGGAGGAGTTGCACTGCTCATTAAAAGCCAGTGGGTTTTGAGAAAATGGAAGGAATGGATGGCACGGGTGAAAGGGACTACTTAGTAGGAACAATCCAGTCTGAGGGACATAAGGTGATAATTGCAGTAATGTACAACCCACCACAGAACTGCAGGAGACCAAGAGAAGAATACGATGAGAGCAACAGAGCCATGGTCGACACACTAGCCGAGGTGGCCAGGAGAGCACATGTGGGGGGAGCAAAGTTACTAGTTATGGGTGATTTCAATCACAAGGAGATTGACTGGGAAAACCTGGAGCCCCATGGGGGTTCCGAAACATGGAGAGCCAAGATGATGGATGTAGTACTGGAAAACCTCATGCATCAACATGTTAGAGACACTACCAGAGAGAGAGGAGAAGATGAACCAGCAAGACTGGACCTTGTATTCACCTTGAGTAGTTCAGACATCGAGGATATCTTGTATGAAAGGCCCCTGGGAGCTAGTGATCATGTGGTTCTGTGCTTCGACTACATAGTTGAGCTCCAAGTGGAGAGAGTAGCAGGAATAGGGTGGGAAAAACCAAACTACAAAAGGGGGAACTACTCGGGCATGAGGAACTTCCTTCAAAACATTCAGTGGGAGGGAACTGACAGGAAAACCAGTACAAGAAATGACGGACTATTTTGGCAACAAAATGCAAGGAGGCAGAGGAGAGGTTTGTTCCCAAGGGAAACAGAAATAATGGGAAGAACAGAACGAGTCCTTGGTTCACCCAAAGGTGTAGGGAGGCAAAAACTAGGTGTACTAGAGAATGGAAAAGGTACAGAAGACAGAGAACTCAGGAAAATAAAGAGATTAGCCGAAGAGCCAGAAATGAATATGCACAGATAAGAAGGGAGGCTCAGCGACAATATGAAAATGACTGACCCGAAGCTGTTGTACAGCCACATCAGGAGGAAAACAACAGTCAAGGACCAGGTAATCAGACTGAGAAAGGGTGATGGGGAATTCACAAGAAACGACCGAGAGGTATGTCAGAGCTCAACACAGATTTAAAGAAGTATTTACAGTGGAAACCAGTAGGACTCCAGGAAATCAGAACAGGGGGGTACACCAGCAAGTGCTGGATGAGGTACATATAACCAAGGAGGAAGTGAAGAAGCTGCTATGCGAACTTGACACCTCAAAGGCGGTGGGACCAGACAACATCTCTCCGTGGGTCCTTAAAGAGGGAGCAGAGATATTGTGTGTGCCATTAACAAAGATCTTCAACACATCATTTGAAACTGGGCAACTCCCTGGTATGGAAGATGGGAAATTAGTCCCAATTTTAAAAAGGGAGACAGACATGAGGCACTAAACTACAGACCTGTATCACTAACGTGTATAGTAATGCAAGGTCATGGAGAAGATCATCAGGAGGAGAGTGGTGGAGCACCTGGAAAGAAACAAGTGTATAATTGACAACCAGCATGGTTTCAGGGAAGGAAAATCCTGTGTCACAAACCTACTAGAGTTTTATGACAAGGTGACAGAAGTAAGACAAGAGAGAGAGGGGTGGATCGACTGCATTTTTTTGGATTGCAAAAAGGCCTTCGACACAGTTCCTCACAAGAGGTTACTGAAAAAGCTAGAAGATCAGGCACACATAACAGGAAAGGCACTGCAATGGATCAGAGAATACCTGACAGGGAGGCAACAACGAGTCATGGTACGTGACGAGGTGTCAGAGTGGGCGCTTGTGACAAGCGGGGTTCCACAGGGGTCAGTCCTAGGACCTGTGCTGTTCTTGGTATATGTGAACGACATAACGGAAGGGATAGACTCAGAAGTGTAATTGTTTGCAGATGATGTGAAGTTAATGAGAAGAATCAAATCGGATGAGGATCAGGCAGGACTACAAAGAGACCTGGACAGGCTACAAGCCTGGTCCAGAAACTGGCTCCTTGAGTTTAACCCTGCCAAATGCAAAGTCATGAAGATTGGGGAAGGGCAAAGAAACCGCAGACACAAATATATTTAGATGGCCAAAGACTGCAAACCTCACTCAAGGAAAAAGATCTGGGGGTGACTATAACACCGAGCATATCTCCTGAGGCGCACATAAATCAGATAACTGCTGCAGCATACGGGCGCCTGGCAAACCTACGGATAGCGTTTTCCCATACCTCAATAAGAGTCGTTGAAGACACTGTATACCATTTACGTCAGGCCCATACTGGAGTATGCAGCACAAGTTTGGAATCCACACCTAGTCAAGCACGTCAAGAAATTAGAGAAAGTGCAAAGGTTTGCAACAAGACTAGTCCCAGAGCTACGGGGATTTTCGTACGAAGAAAGGTTGAGGGAAATCGGCCTGACGACACTGGAGGCCAGGAGGGTCAGGGAGACATGATAACGACATATAAAATACTGCGCAGAATAGACAAAGGTGGACAAAGACAGGATGTTTCCAGAGATGGGACAGATACACAAGAGGTCACAATTGGAAGTTGAAGACTCAGATGAATCAAAGGGATGTTAGGAAGTATTTATTTAGTCATAGAGTAGTCAAGTCGTGGAATAGTCTAGAAAGTGAAGTAGTGGAGGCGGGAACCATACATAGTTTTAAGGCGAGGTATGATAAAGCTCATGGAGCAGGGAGAGAGAGGACCTAGTAGCAATCAGTGAAGAGGCGGGGCCAGGAGCTATGACTCGACCCCTGCAACCACAAATAGGTGAGTACAAATAGGTGAGTACACATAACGGAAGGAATAGACTCTGAGGTGTCCCTGTTTGCAGATGACGTGAAGTTGATGAGAAGAATTCACCGATCGAAGACCAGGCAGAACACAAAGGGATCGGGACAGGCTGCAGACCTGGTCCAGCAATTGGCTCCTGGAGTTCAATCCCACCAAGTGCAAAGTCATGAAGATTGGGGAAGGGCAAAAAAGGCCGCAGACGGAGTACAGTCTAGGGGGTCAGAGACACAAACCTCACCAAGGAAAAAGATTTTGGGGGGTGAGATAACCCCAAGGCCACCCCTGAAGCGCACATCACCAAATAACGCTGCACATATGGGCGCCTAGAAAACCCTCAAACCTTCCAAAACATCTTAAAAAGGGAATAATTCGGGACCCTGACACAGTGTAGTTAGGCCCAAATTTTGGAGTATGCGGCACCATTTGGAACCCACACCAGCCAAGCACGTGAAGAAACTAGAAAAGTCAAAGGTTTGCAAAAACACCCCCCCGAGCTAAGAGGGATGTCCCCACAGGAAGGGTTTAAAGGGGAAAACAACCAAAAGACACGGGGGCAGGAGAGAAGGGGGGGCATGATAACGACATACAAAATACTGAAGGAATTTTACAAAGGGGGACAAAGACAGGATTTCCAGAGATTTGGGCCAGTAACAAGGGGACACAGTTTGGGAACTGAAGACACGATGAACACGGGGGGTGTTAGGAAATTTCTTCAGCCACAAGTAGTCAGAAGTGGAATAGTTTGGGGGGCGATGTAAAGGGGGGCAGGATCCATACAAGCTTTAAGCAGAGGTATGAAAAGCCACGGGTCAGGGAGAGGACCTATAGCGATCAGTAAGAGGCGGGGGCCCGGAGCTCGACCGACCCCCCCCCTCAATAGGTGATACAACTAGGGATACATTAAAAACACACCACAAACACACACACACCACACACATAAACACAAACATAACACATCACACATACACACACACATCAACCCAAAACACACACACACACACACACCAACACCCCACACACACACACCACACACCACACACAACCACCTAAGTACGTGCCGGAAGTCCCAGGGGTTGGGGTGTCAGGTCACAAGAAGTGTGGGCAGCCCAGGACCACTGAGACTTTACATTACAATGGCACAATGTTCCACCAACCTTTCATACATAATAAACCCCACACATAATTCCACGCAGAAAAAAACATTACACACAAAAATACACACAAAGCACCACATCACACACACACACACACACAACACACACACACACGACACACACACACACACACACTCACACCACACACACAACAAACACACACACACACACACAACACAAATCAAACACATCACAAACCACACAAATCCAGACTTCACACATACACTCCCCCATCCCCCCTCCCCCACCGACATCTCACTACTTTTCCCCTGATTCCTCCCTCCAACATCACCCTCCCCTCGCCCCTTACACCCTAAACCCTCCCACCCCTCCCCAATGCCTTCTCCCACAAGCCACATACCCACCACACTCTGATATACACACTACTTACGCTTTAATAACCAACAGAACTTACATAGTTTCCCACCCTCTGAGGCAATCGGATAAAACAAAAATGGGTTTTGCCAAGAGCAACAAGAAAAACCCGAAAGGACAGGGAGTAAGACTGCAAAGGACAATTGGGCAGCAGAGCTCATAAAAAGGATCATGATGGAAAAGAAACTAGAAAACTTAGCATGAGAATGGAAGAGAGGATAGATATGGAAAGCAGGAAGTGGAGGGCATGTCAAAGAGCAGAAGCTAGGTATACAGATTTTAGAAATAGGAAATTGAAAAATCTGAAAACAGCCTAAAGAACTAAAAGAACATTTTGGGATTGACCACAGAACCTGCTACCTCAGCACAAATAAGGGACTGTAGTGGAAAGAAGGGCACACTGCATGGAGAAGCTCCATCAAGAGACTGTAAGCAAGTGAAAGAGCTAAGCTTATGTGGAGGCCTCTAACAGACAACAACAGAGCCCAAGAAAAGCCGAGAAGGAACATGAAAAGCCACTGAGCCCAAGTAAACATTAGCCAAGTGAAACTGATGAAAGGAAAGCTGCATTGGAGGAAACCAAATTAAATAGAGTGGACACACAGTGGATATGCAGTGGGAGAATAAAGGGTGAGGTCAGACTTTGTGTATGGGCTACAGGAAGTTGAAGGGAAAGCATATGAAGCAAGAAAACAAGGGAACAAAAAGCAATTGAAAGCATCATGAAGCAATATAGAAAACGACATGACCCAGCTGGAAAATTTTCGGAGATAGGGGGTTTGTAAAAAAAAGAACCCGGCCAGTGAGAGTGACCTTCAAGGCAGAAGCGACCGGACCAGGATCTGCAGGAGAAAGTGCACGATTAAAGAGACATGCGCATACAGGAAGGTGTAATCTCGAACCGCGACAGAACACAAAAGAAAGGCAGAAACTGAAGAGATGGTACAAAGGCGAGAGGGGGAAAGAGAGTATGGAGAAGACAGAACAGGATATCCCAGAACCCAGGAAAGAAATCAACTACAGCCTCCCTCACAACTTTCCTATAGAAGCCTCCCAAATAACACCGCATAAGTGTTCGCGATAAATTAACAGAATTCTTGGCTTCCATAACAGGAAGGATTATAAAATAAGGAAGTCCTCAGTTTGTTTCTCAATTCCATATATCCTTTGGTTAGGCTTCATTTAGTTTATGCTGCGCAGTTTGGGGCACCCTGAATCCTGCACTCTCCAGAAAAGGCGTAGAATTTAGGGTTGTCTAAATGGAAAACAGGAATTAATAAAGTGGATGTAAACAGCGTGCTAAAAATATTTAACATAGACAGGACTCGCAGCAATGGTTTTAACTGAAAATTCAGAATCAGGAAAGCAACTGGTTTGAAGAGTGAACAAATTCCCGAGTACCGTCCTAGAAGCTAAGACCTTGTGTAGTTTTAAAAAAAGGTTGGATATATACATGAGTGGGTTGGGTGGGTGAGAGTTGGACCTGACTATCTTGTTGCCTACTAGGGTCTGGATGCCGTGCTCCTCATAGGGCCAAGGCTTGGCTTAAGCGGTGGTAGAATTGGACCTGCCCTCTCACAGGCCGTAGCCTGTTGCAGTGTTCCTCCTTTTTTAGTTATGTTCTTATTACTCTTGTGCTTATTTAATTCGTACTCCCCATCCCACCCCACTTGTACAATGATACATAAGCAATTCCTTGATTGCTTTCTGTGTGATAGATGAGACAAGTTCCTCAGCTAACTTTCAAGCTTAGATTGTTACATGTGTTTATTTCAACTAATTCCATAATTGCCCTTAGCCTGTGTGAGGGCTCTATCAGGTAACTGACTTATTGTCCCCTAGCTTTTTTCGAATTTGAAAATAACCATTAATTGCCATTGAAAGTCGTACATTCCATACAGAATTAAAATTACCACTGCTTTAAGAGTATAAAAATTGTTAACAGCCATCAATCTTCAATGGGCATTGCCGAAATAATGGAAACGTTGCCCTTATTTTGGATTCCGTGCAATAACTGGAAAATGCTTCTCTAGTCAACTTTAGTGACGATGTGTTTGTTTGAAATAACATGTAGAATGGTCTCTTCTGGATAAAAATGAGTCGCAGTTTTTCTAACAAAATGGTTAAATCAACTTATTGTTTTTTTGGCAAGGGGGGGGCGTAACATTGATGCGCCATAACACTAATTTATCTGTTAATGGTGAGACCTGTGGGTTTTTGGAGTTACTAGATGTTTGGTGTCCATCCATTGTTTTGGTTGCTTTCTTTAGTTCTTTAAGTTTTAGTTTTAGTGAGGTGTGGATCATGGTGAGGTGTGGATCATGGTGAGGTGTGGATCATGGTGAGGTGTGGATCATGGTGAGGTGTGGATCATGGTGAGGTGTGGATCATGGTGAGGTGTGGTCATAGTTAGGTGTGGTAATAGTCAGGTGTGGTTTATGGTTCATGGTTTATGTTTCCGGGTGGTTGGATGGGCGGGTGTGATCATGGTCAGGTGTGGTTTGTTTCCAGGTCTCCATCCGTGGGCCCCCGGATGTCAACCTTTCCAGAAGTCCAGAAGTCCAGAAGTCCATCTGTGTCCCCTCAGATGAATTCCCAGGTGTGGATCATGGATCGTAGATGTGATCATAGGTGGAGGTCATAGTCAGGTCTGATCATAGGTGAGGTCATAGTGAGGTGTGGTCATAGTCACGTGTGATTTATGTTTCCGGATATTTTGGCGCTTTCCCAGTTTCCTGTGTCCAGAGTCCACCTGTGTCCATCAATGAACCCCTTCCTCACTTTCCCAGGTGGGCGGGTGGCTTGTTTGTGTAGGTGGGTGGTTGGTGGGGTGGTTTTATGGGGTGCGGTGTGTTCTGTGTTGTGTGATCATGGTGTGGTGTGGGTCATAGTCAGGTGTGGTTTAATATGTATCCCTCCATAGGTCTCCAGCCGTGGCCCCCAGAAGTCAACCCCTTCCACATTTCCCACTCCCGGTTGTCTTTGGTGCTTTCCCTAGTTCCGTGTGTCAGAAGTCCAACCCTGTGTCCCTCAGATGAACTCCCATCCTCTCTTTCCCAGGTGGTGGGTGGCTGGTGGTTTGTTGGGTGGTGGGTTGGGATGGCGGTGTTGTGTGATACATGGTCGGGTTGTGGTCATAGTCCAGGTGTGGTTTTATGTTTCCAGTCCTCCAGCCTGTGGCCCCCAGATGTCCAAACCTTCCACATTTTTCCACTCCCGGTTGCCTTTGGTGCGCTTTCCCTAGTTCGTTGTGTCAGAAGTCCACCTGTGTCCCCTCAAGAACTCCCTTCCTCACTTTCCGCAGTGGGGGGTGGCTGGGTGGTTTGGTTGTTGGGTGGGTGGGTTGGATGGACGGGTGTGTGTGATCATGTGGGGGGGGGGGGGGGGGGGGGGGGGGGGGGGGGTCATAGTCAGATGTGGTTTATGTTTGCCAGGTCTCCATCCGTGGGCCCCCGGATTCAACCCTTCCACATTTCCACACTCCCTGTTGTTTTGTGCTTTCCCGCTAGTTTCCGTGTGTCCAGAAATCACCGTGTCCCCTCAGATGAACTCCCTTCCTCACTTTCCCAGGTGGGTGGGTGGCTGGGTGGGTTGTTGGGTGGGTGGGTTGGATGGGCGGGTGTGTGTGTGATCATGGTTGGGTGTGGTCATAGTCAGGTGTGTTTATGTCCAAGGACTCCCAGCCGTGGGCAACGCCCAATGTTCAAACCCTTCACATTTTCCACTCCACTGTTGTCTTGGTGCTTTCCCCCGATTCCGTGGTCCAGAAGACCAACCTGTGTCCCCTCAATGAAACTCCCTTCCTCACTTTCCCAGGTGGGCGGGTGGCTGGGTGGGTTGTTGGGTGGGTGGGTTGGATGGACGGGTGTGTGTGATCATGGTGGGGTGTGGTCATAGTCAGATGTGGTTTATGTTTCCAGGTCTCCATCCGTGGGCCCCCGGATGTCAACCCTTCCACATTTCCCACTCCCTGTTGTTTTGGTGCTTTCCCTAGTTCCGTGTGTCCAGAAGTCCACCTGTGTCCCCTCAGATGAACTCCCTTCCTCACTTTCCCAGGTGGGCGGGTGGCTGGGTGGGTTGTTGGGTGGGTGGGTTGGATGGGCGGGTGTGTGTGTGTGATCATGGTTGGGTGTGGTCATAGTCAGGTGTGGTTTATGTTTCCAGGTCTCCAGCCGTGGGCCCCCAGATGTCAACCCTTCCACATTTCCCACTCCCGGTTGTCTTGGTGCTTTCCCTAGTTCCGTGTGTCCAGAAGTCCACCTGTGTCCCCTCAGATGAACTCCCTTCCTCACTTTCCCAGGTGGGCGGGTGGCTGGGTGGTTGTTGGTGGGTGTTGAGGACGGGTGGTGTGATCAGTGGGTGTGGTCAAGTCAGGGGGGTTTTATGTTTCCAGTTTCCATCCGTGGGCCCCCGTAAATCACCCTTCCACTTTCCCACTCCGGTTGTTTTGGTGCTTTCCCTAGTTTCCGTGTGCCAAAGTCCACTGTGTCCCCTCAGATGAACCCCTTCCTCACTTTCCAGTGGGGGTGCTGTTGGGGTTTGTTGTGCGTGTTGGGGGGTGTGGTGTGTGTGTGTGTGGTTGTGTGTTGGAGTGTGTGTGTGTGTTGGGGTGTGTGGTGTGTGTTTTGTGTGTGTTGTTGTGTGTGTGTGTGTGTGTGTTGGTGTGTGTGTGTGTGTGTTGTTGTGTGTGTGTGTGTTTGTGTATGTGTTGGCCCCCCCCAGTAACCTTGTTGGATGGTATCTTGGTCTTGTCTAGCTGGTCTACTGCCGAGACTGTCCAGGTGGGTGGAATTACAGGAGGGGACACACAGAAAACTGCGCCCTGTAATTCACCCACCAAGACAGCCTGGAACAGCAGACCAGCCAGACAAGACCAAGCTGCTACCCAACTCGGCCACCAAGGTGAGGTTACTTAGTGATAATCTCGGACTTCTATTTAAGTTTCATTAAGTGTTAAAGTTGATTTTTGTTTTGTTTTCAATAATGCCAGCTTTAAAGTTGTACCTGTGAATGTTTTATCGGTATAGAAGTTTGGTCCGTGTGTCATTCTGTCTTCCCACCATGAAATCTGCTACAAAAAAGTTATCAGCTTTCTATTTTGTTAAAAAACATCATTTTCCTATATGAAAGACACTGAAACCTTCCAGTACACAAGACATTCACACACACACACGATAAGCACAACACATGTATGTCTCTCGTTCCCTCTCTATCATCTCATATCTTATGCGAGGCAATAAAACCAGAAATAAAATAATTCATTAGCCTAAGTTCATTTAATGAATCTTGTACTTTACTACATCTACCACAACAGTGTCTCCCACAACTGGTATTTATGTTTCCTCAAAACATTAAGTTTGACTCAAAATTCCCAAAAGTTTCACTTAACATTTTTCAGGAACATCACTCTCTCATTCCACACTAAAATATCTCATTAATAATGTCGACCTTCACGGTAGTCTAGATTTGTGCAAGACAGTATACAAAACCGACAAGATGAAATTAAGACACGTGTGCAACATCTGTTATCTTTATTGTAGACGTTTCGACCATCTAGTGGCTTTAATCATACAGATTCTAGGACAAAATTTGAAGACAGAAGACTAATACAAAGGTGGGTAATCAGTCCCTCATCCTTGGAGTGGTGTTACAAAACACCGTGGTTGTAGAGAGTCGAAGTACAGGTAAGGAGACTGGCGCTTATATAGCGTCAGTGAATAGGACGCGTATCAGACGAGAGGCATAGTCACTGGTTAGGCGGATTCCCCAGTGGAAGTAGGTTCCTTCCCAAATTGATGGGCTAGTGTCGATGTCGTGAAGAAGGTCATGGTAACATGTCCCTCTAAATCAAGATACCATGATTGTTGCAGTGCCTGACAAGTGTCAAGAAAAGGTATACAATACCGACAAGATGAAAGTTAAGGACACATGTGCAACATCTGGTTATCTTCATTGTAGAACGTTCCGCAATCCAGTGGCTTTATCATACAGATTCTTGTACATAATTAGAAAACAAAGAACTATATACACTTAATGCACCAACCTGTCAAGCACTGCTTTATCAACACTATTGTTGATAGAGCATTATAACGGATTCCGCCCACTTTCCATGTATAACAGAAATACATATGAACATCACAACACAAAAATATTATACTGTGGTGTGTGAATATTATAGTACATCACAATATAAAGTAGTATCGAAAACATTAAAAAAATGTGTAATTTCCAGACTACCGGAACGATCATCCATGAATGATGCTAACATGCTCTCCTCTTTCCCCCCATCCACCCTAATCACTCACTCTCTCTTCTCTCTCTCTCTCAATCCTCTCGCTCTTTCTCGTCGCAGTCTCATCGTCCTCCCGCGTTTGCGCAATATCTAAGAGGAGCTTAAACCCGGGTATTGACGTTATTATTAGTAATGGACTTGGAATCTTGACCCACTGTTAAATAGGAAACGAGGAGTTATTAACGTAGGAGTTTCTGACCCAGAGGCAGTTACATTTAAGCTATAGATACTGAGGGATTGAAACTGGAACTATAGACAAGTAAAATGTGAAGGGCCCGAGAAGCAATGTGCACGAGAATGTAGCTCAAATGTCAACTTATAACAGTACAGATTTGCAATGGAAGATTGCAGAGTAGGAGAGAAGAAATTTCAAATAAAACCTTTGAACGAAAACGGAATCATATAAAATCTCTCTAGCGCTAGATTAGGAGAGAGTGAAGTACCTAGCCAGTGTTACATGTTTAATGTTGACGATGTCTTGGTCATCATCCCAATACTCCTCAACACTGGTAAACTCTAAAAACAACATAAGAATCATTCATTAATCTCTATGGAAGAGGATTATACTGAGTTCTAGGTATAAATAAAACGCAACTACAAAGACAGACCTTTTGCATTTCAGTTATATTCGCAGTTAATATTTCGCAAAACGCTTTCCTCCAATCTATATTATCCCTCCCTTTATTACTGACATAGATAAAGCAGAAAGAACCTATTGCTATCAACAACGCACCACGACGAGATTCGTCGCTTGTTGGTAACCAAACCGTTTGACATATAACTATGATATTGTTAAGAGTGAATACGAAAACAGCACACATTCCCCCTATGGTCGTCTGAACAAAATTTGTTGGGAAAGTCTCAAGAATTACCACACAAAGAAACTTTGAACACTGCTACGTTGCCAGAGAAATGCTTGAACAATCCTTGTGCTGATTCATATCGAACTCCTGTGGACATTTCAGGACTTTTCCAGAATGCACATTTAGACATCAGAATCCGTTCGTCGCAGCAGACGGTGTTGAAAGTACCTCTCACACTACTACACCACCTTAACTTCAAATATCGGGAGAATCATTATATCCTAAAATGTTAGCATGATGTAATTTACCAGGGGAAAGTGGAGCAGAACACAGCCATCGCCAGCTCCGTCCATTTCCGTTCCCTCAAGTACCTTGCACAAACGGTGACCTGACCTCCGCCACTATAGTAAACTCACTAAGAAACACATATAGTGGGAAGAACATATCCTCAACTAGTTGCATATTATCGGTCTCTGCTCGATCTGATCACATGTATCCAAGTATTCCAAAACCCCAGTACCACTGTGCCTCAGTGCAAGCCATTTGGAAAAGTGCAGAGTGCTGCAATAGGTTTGATAACATTTTAGATATTAGAATTATATATTGAGTGAATCAAAGAGCATTCACAATTCATAGTTAGAAATAAAATCCAAATATCTTTAATAAAAAAGAAATTTAATCGCTAATGCATCTCAAATTTAATTAATACCTTTAAGAGACCAATATCCTAAATACACAATCACATTAATCTCAAATGAAATATAAAGTTACGGTATGGAAGGTCTGAAGTGAGTCAAATGCAACACTTCAATAAATTATCGCTCGAAAAACACATTCACCTTATTAAAATATTTCTTCATAGAAAGCAAACCTTTAAGGAAGAGTACAGTAAAGCAAGTAATGTTTTATGTTGGCTTAGACCATAACATACAATTTTTAATAATGGCCAAGAAGGCACAGGCTGTTATGAGCCATATATAAAAGTACAAAATATTAATTTAAATTAGGGGAACCGAAAAATAAAATTATCTGATCAAACTAATTTTATTAATAAAATCGGAACCTACTACAAACCTGACCCTCATTCTACTAACCTTAACTTCAGTTTCTACTAACCTTAACCTCAGTACTAACTAACCTACCTCAACAATGCTTCCCTCTGAGGAAAACACATCTGACTAAAAGTTTAAAGATCGCCAGCTGAAGATTGATGATGTGGATGCCTTTCCTAAATTGTCTACATGTAAGTCAGAATAATGCTATAACGCGCCTCTGGAATATAGGCATTTAAATTCCAATCAAAGAAAAAGTAAGACGAGTTCCAGTTTGGGTTAAGAAACCCCTCACCAGTGACAAGGGTTAGGTTAGGTAAGGTTCCTCAGGAAACAGGACAAGTTGTTTCCTGACGCGGGTCTTCGATGATGACCCGCAGTTGGAGCTTTGGTCACTGGACCGAGTCCATTCCGCTGGCTTACCCGGTCCCACCCCTTTAAAAATATAATGGTATGCCAATGGAAAATAATGTATACTGTAAGCATATCTAAACCATTTTGAGAAGAATAGTTGTGAACAGCAGCCTATCCATATTCCTGGGTAAATCCAAGTGGAATCTGTAACAAGTGCGTTCCACAAGGGAACAGTCTTGGCCCCGTTGGTTTTTATAATATAAATCAATGATCTTTGATTGATGAATGAACTATGATATGAGCAATTCGCCGATGACACAAAGATAAGGTTAGGATAATTGATTCAAAACGTAGGATGTTATGGAACTTCAGGAGGATTTACACAAACCTACACTTGGTCATAAAAGTGGCAGAGGCAGTTCAATGTAGATATATGCAAGGTTCTGAGCTTGGAGTGCCCATACCCCTAGTACTTATAAAGTTAAATGATGTAGACCCTTAGCCAAACAGATTGCGAAAAAGGACTGGGAGGTTTATGGTGAGCACAACCCTTAACCAAGACAACAATGCCTAAGCATACGTAATCAGGCAAATAGATTATACTGGGATTATACAAGAAGTTTAAGCAACAGAAGTCAGAGGTACATACTTCAGCTTATACAACATTATAAGGCCTCACCTAGATTATGCAGCTCAGTTCTGGTCTCCATATTACAGAATGGACATAAATCGTATGAAAACATTCAGCGTAGGATGACTAAATTAATACATAGCATTAGAAATCTCCTTATGAAGAAAGATTGGAAGACTCTTAAGTTACATTCACTTTGATAGACGAAGAATGATGGGAGACCTATCGAGTGTATAATGTAAGATAGGTATAAATAAAGGGGATATTAAAAGGTCTTTGAGGATGTCTCTCTCCAAGTAGAGAACCCGCAGTAATGGATTTAAAGTTAGATAAGTTTAGATATAGAAAAGGACATAGAAAGATTGTATTGAAAATAGGGTAGTTTATGATGGAACAGTCTACCTAGTTGGTGTTATTGAGGCTATGACTTTTGGTAGTTTCAAATTAGGTTTGAATAAGTACATGAGTTGGATGGTTGATTTTGAGTGGGACTTTCACATCAGAGCTTTTCTTGGTAGCATTGACAATTGGGGTGGGTTGGGAAATGTTTTGTTAGTGGATAAATTGTAAAGGACCTGCCTAGTATGGGCCAACAGCCTCCAGCAGTGTTCCTCCTTTCTTATGTTCTTATGTTAACAGTGGAGTAACTTAAATACACAGGAAAATTACTACTGTAACATGCAAGGACTGCATACTAACACATAAATATTAGTGTTTGTGTATTGCCTGTTGATTATACCAAGAACATAAGAACATAAGAATGTAGGAACACTGCAGAAGGCCTACTGGCCCATACGAGGCAAGTCCTTATCAAAACGACATCTACCTAAAGCTACTCAAGAAATAACTCCCGTACCCCTTGACACCAATCAAACCCAGCCCCTCCCACTCATATATTTGTCCAGTCTCTTCTTAAAGCTACCCAAGGTCCTAACCTATATCACCCCACTGGGAAGACTGTTCCACGCATCTACAACTCTGTAATAAAGTTGGTAGAATTACCGACAATATGTAAAGTAAAAGGACACAAGTGCAACTAATGTGACATTTATTGTGGCAACGTTTCGCTCTCCAGGAGCTTTATCAAGCCATTACAAACAATACATGGACACAGAGGGTATATAAAGGCTCAGAGTGAGGTGAATACTAGTGAGGTACCATTTCGATGTTCACTAGTGGTAGTAGTAGTAGTAGTAGTAGTGGTAGTGACAAAAGTAATACAATATGGTAGAGCAATTAATTCGTACATGAGAAAAAAAGGATATAAAAGCTATTACTTGGGTAACATAAAAATAGGTTGGACAAATATAAACTGGAATGAGGCAGCTTGTTTCAGTGTTCACTCTCTGTGCTTTGTGTAGTATAACAGGAGAGACTATGTGATGGCAGGGTTTACTGTTTTCAGGAGGATTCTTGCTAAGACTTCGGAGATGGTGAAGCTGCCGTTGTTTTGTTTAATTGTATTCGAAACAGCGATCAGTGCTGATTCAAGGCACTTGCGTGTGCGGAAATTAGTTTCTTTGATCACTAATTGGGCGTCTCTGAATTTCATAAGATGATTGGTGGAATTTCGGTGTTGTACACAGGCGTTGTTTAAGTTGTCGTTCCTACATGCGTATATGTGTTCATTGAGGCGGGTGTCGAGGTTTCTTGCTGTTTCACCTACGTAGATCTTGATAAATTAGACACATGTGCAACTCTTGGGTATCTTTATTGAGGAAACGTTTCGCCACACAGTGGCTTCATCAGTCCATACAAAGGAGAATCTTGAAGAAATAAAGGGGGAGAATGAGGTAATCAGTCCCTCAACCTTGAGTCGATGTGGTCAAACCATCAAGATTGATGGACTGACCACATCGACTCAAGGTTGAGGGACTGATTACCTCATTCCCTCCTATTCTTCAAGATTCTCCTTTGTATGGACTGATGAAGCCACTGTGTGGCGAAACGTTTCCTCTAAAGAACCCAGGTTCACATGGAAATTTATAAAAAATTGTTTCTCTGAACCATTCATTACGTAGATCTTGTCACCCCTCCACGGGTTATTTAAACCCTGCTTGACGGGTTTGGGGTGCTTAGGTTTTGTCTGGTTGATCCTTTTATTGAAGGGGAAAGCGAGGGCGACTCTGGTTTTAGCTTAAAAGTACTTGAGAGTTTAGGAAAACCGGGGTTTTGGGAAAAATTAAATTTTTTTTGGGGCGGGTGAGCGGGGAAAAATTTGATGATTTTAAGGCTCTTTTCTTGCAGTTTTTGTGAAAAAAGAAGGAAATTGAAAATATGAATTTTGGTAATGTAAGTACATTCCTCGTCAAAAACTCAGGACTAAAGCACCGAATTTGTAGTCCTGTTTTCTGACGGGGAATGTACTTACATTCACCAAACTTCACGAGTTCATTTCCCTTTTTTTTTCATCAAAGACTGCAAGAAAAGTCTTCAGTTATCAATTTTCCCCGCTTTAACACCGCTCCAACAAAATTTTAATTTTCCCCAAAAAAGGTTGACTAAAAGTCTCTAAATCTTTACAAGCTAACACCAGAGTCGCCTCGCTTCTACCACTTAAAAAAAGGACTAAACCCGGAAAAACCCAAGCACCACGAACCATCAATGCAGGGGGTTTTACACTAAACCCTGTGGGGGTGTGGGCAAGATCTACGTAGATGAATGGTTCAGAGAAAACCGTTTTTATAAATTAGACACATGTGCAACCTTGGGTTTTTTTATTGGGAAACCCTTTCGCCCAAAAGTGGGTTCATCTAGCTGATGTCTTGGGGGTGTATTTTAAGGGCGCAGTTTCTGTGTGTCCCCTCCGCAATTCACCCCCTGGCGTTCTACCGTAGACCAGCTAAAAAAGGCCTGTTCCAAACGGGCTAGATCACGGGGGATACTAACCCGGGGGAAGTTTTAGGGGAAGTATCCCAAGGGAAGTGAGGAAGGGGAGACATCCGGGGGCCCCCGGATGGGTTTCCCGGAACCCCTGGACCCGGAAAGGCAAGGATACCCCCGGGGAAGTGGGGAAAGGGGAATATCTGGGCGGACGATGGACTTCTGGGCCCTGGACCGGGAAAGAAGGGGATCTGGTTGCTAAGGCAACCCTGGGAAAATGGGGAAGGGGAACACTGAGGGGGCACGGGTGGACTCCTGGAACATGGACCTGGGAAAGGCGAGAGCCCCTTTGGGGGGGGGGGGGGGGGGGGAAATATCTGAGGCGGGCTCCGGGGAAAAAGGAGTCTGGTTGTAAGCAGACCCGGGGGGAAAGGGGGAAGGGAGAAAAACTGAGGGGACACGGATGGACTCCCCGGACACATGGACCCGGGGGAAAACAGAGCACCTTGGGGAATGGGAAGGGAAAAGGGGGGAAAATCTGAGGTGGACTCCCGGGAAAAAAAGGAATTCTGGGTTTCTA
>NC_069432.1:43877197-43894808 GCF_026875155.1 Cherax quadricarinatus
TTTTTAATTACGGGAATCTCTTTTAAATCTTCCTGTGAAAAAATGACAAAAAATAGTCATTAAATAAGGAACACATTTCCATTTCATTATCCCGTCAGCTGTCCATTCCCTTTTTTTCAGGGTCCTACTTTTCTTCCCTTCGCCTATAACTTGAAAGAACCCCTTTGGATTGTCTTTGATTCATTAGCAACCTAATTTCATAGCCCACTTTTTACCTTTCTAATCGCCTTTTTTATTTCCCTTTTTTAAGCTAAAACAATTGGTCAAAAAGGTTAACCTCTCCTCTTCGATGCCCCTGTAAATTCCCTTTTAATGGCGTTGGTAAATTTTTTTGGTTACTTGACGATTTTCCCTTTTAAAATTTTAATCTAAATAGCCAAATTTTTTAAATTAGACCTTAAACAGGCTACACCGACCCCCCCTCCCACCCCCAAGCTGGAAGGGTCGCTTCGCTTACCCTCTAAAAGGGGCCCCGCCAATCTGAATACCCTGGGGCCCCGGAACTTCTTAATCGGCCCGGGTGCAGGGTAATATTTTATGGAATGGAGAATTAAAACCCAGGGAAATCCATGATAAGACAAATTTAGCAGATGTTTTGGCGTTTTGGTTTAAAATTTGAAAAATAAAATGTTTTTTATGGTTTGGGCAGAATTTAAAGGGTGCAATCATTAACCCTGAAATCATTAACCCTCCCTCCTTAACAGAAAGGGATTTGACCCCCAGAAGTTAGGGATCTTGGCCTGTACTTGCCATTTTCTGGCTTCGGGAGTATTAGGGAAAATAATACGGGGTTTTTATAAAATATCCTTCTTTTTGGGGTCGAGGTTCCTTTTCCGAGCATGGAAGTCAGGTTCGAACGCGTACACTGCAGTGGCCCCAAAAAACAACAACAACAACAAAATTTTGGTTGTTGTGGGTGGTTGTGGACTTCTGCGTCAGCCCTTGTGGTTTGGACGTCTCTCTCTCGCCTGATAGGGTACCTTGAGAAGTTGATGTGTTTTTACGACCCGCGGTGTCCCCAAACCCACCTATATTTACACAACAAAAGTTTTCTAAGTGATAAAATGTACACTTGGTGTACTTGGTAACACTTGTCATACTTAACGCGTGTGTAAAGGAGATTTTTAGGTACGGTTTCATCTATCACACTGCACATTTTGCTTTAAAACATGATAACAAAAAAATGTTTGATTACCCAGGATGGCCAAGGAATCAAAACCAATGATTTATCTCATTTTCAAAATAACATTACCTTTTTTTTTTTTTTTTTTTTTTTTTTTTTTTTTTTTTTTTTTTTTTTTTTTTTTTTTTTTTTTTTTTTTTTTTTTTTTTTTTTTTTTTTTTAGTAATTCTTTTTACAATCTAATGTTGGGGTAAGAGGTTTTCTCCAGCGTTCCTTGTGATGTCTTGCATAATTATTATTCAGTGAGGTACATAGGTGGCAGTAGCACTCGTAAAAACTATCTCAAGTGGAAGTTATCTATTTGAAACCTCATGTTTTAATGTGATTATGTTCAGAATTCTAAATTTATTCTCAATATACCTACTTATCTCTCTCTTTCTCTCTCTCTCGTTCTCTACTCTCTCTCTCTCTCTCTGTTCATCCTTTGTAATTTGTGATATGGATAAGGACCTCGCCTGTAACCACCATTATATGATGTAATGTACCATATTATTAACACACATACAAGAGGTCTCTGAGTGTGTTTTTGGTGGGGGTGTGACTTAATTTGAGTGTGGTGGTCTGGGTTTGAGTATGGGTTGGAGGTGTTCATGTAACTTAGCACTTGTGTCTTTGTGATCTATTGTACTTCTACTTTGTAGTGAATATTTGCTCTTGCATAAGCATAAGTGAAAGATAAGCGAGGAATTCTTGTGTTGTGAGTCCTTACACCAGATACCATCACTGGCAAACATGGCAACAGTCATAGAGGAACCTATTTCTGCAGGTGATGGAAATGATGATAGCCTTCAGACCTTTTAAAAGTAAACAAAAGAGAAAAAGGTGAGAAAGGGCTAGAGGCGTCGACGTAGTCAGACTCACTTTGACTCGTACACAATGTGATACTAAACGTCCTTGTGCACAGAAGGCCTGCAGAAGTCTTTCTCAAAGGAAGAATTGTAAGCTGAACATCCCTGACAACACCCCGCTGCCTGCTAAGTGTGCATGGCTAATGGAAGCTGAAACAAGCCATCCTAAGACCTCAAGGATCAATTTAGGAAAAAACACACACAACTTGTGTTTGGTGAACAGATAAAGAGCTGATCAATGATCACTAGTACACCTTATGGGGATATTAAGCTGCTCCGACCTCATCAGACACTTCACCACTTTATTAAAAAAAATGGGTCAGTATCATAATCTTGGATACCACTCCTGCAGGACCCATCCCATCTGACCTAAGTGAGCATATCATCAAGCCTAAAAGACTTAAAGAAAAATCCCAAAATTATTGCAGTTGGGTGGGTCCTGTGCACCTCCCCGCCGGAATACTGGGTCAATGGTTTACGTTTCCTAAACATCGAAGTGTACCTACCCCCTAAACGTAGGTGTTAAGCAAAATGCCAGCACTATGGCCATGTTTGAGCAGTAGACTGTGAATACTACATTCTTGGGTGTGGTAAGTGTGCTGGTAAACATTCCACTAGAGAATGCACAGTAGGGCCTTGACAGCCAAAAATTTAAGTGTATTAACTGTAAAGAAGTTGGGGTTACAGTTTCCACAAAGGACTGCAGTCAGAAACCCAAATCAACCTTCGAGTAAACCTATAACAGTCCTTTAATGGTAACTGAGGATGGGGCCATCCAGTCTACCACAGCCAGATCTGAGACTGAACCTCTTGCAAGTGTGCAAGAACCCCACCTCACTGCAAACAATTCTGGTGATACCAGAATGCCATCACACACACCAGCTGTGGAGGAGCTGCCATCCCTGCTAGCCATATGAACTACTGGTCTGCCAACTACATATACTAATATCTACACCTGAATATGGGATGAGTTTGTCATTTCTCCCAATACACACAACTACAACAGTCAGACGGACACCACACAGGTAACCTCCCTGGAAATTGGAGATGAGTCAGTATGCACAGGAACTACCTGCAATGAAGATGAAACAGAGAACACTAATGTAACCATGGTACCTTTAAGGTTATAGGTGTTAAAGGAAGCACTAACCCGAATGCCATCCCCGAGAGGCATTGGATTCGCCTGACGCTTCCTCATATTATAACAAATTACCAGAAAAAAATTGAGCATCTTGAACAGACCCTGACAGTTAATTTAAATATATGTAATCAGGATGAGCTCTTGAGCATGGTGATGAGGTCAAAAGTGTCAGCATCTCCTTTCAGCTTCCAGCAATTTGTGAGAAAGAAGCCCATAACTCTTGCCTTCAAAATTGCCTTATAACTGCTGCCAAAATGCCGAAAAATCTTAAAATAAAAGGTTCTTGAAGTTAAAGACTACAAACTATGCTATGTTTGCTACTTAAGTATTCTTGCACCAACTGCAGTCCAAAATGCATAATAGTTTTACCATCTTAATAGAGCAAGAGATTGTAAATAAACCTCACTAGCAATGGATACATTCCAAACCTTTTCATGGAACTTGCTTCCATCAGGAAGCGGTTTGCCTGACGTGCATCATATTAGTGCAACCAAGAATAATTGATGTCATCGTTTGCAGAATGTATATTGAAAGATGGACACCCTCCACCAAACTTTCCTGTAGCAGCTTAATAACCTAAGGTCAACCAAATCTGTTGTGTGTTGTATGCAGAAAGAACTTGCCACATTCACATCCTTTTCCTTGCAGAGTCGAGTTTAACATTGGCAGTATCATGGTGTCCAAAGAATATATGCAGGCGAATTTTTCCATAAATTTTTTTAATCTCTATGCCCCAGCGAACCAGCTTCGACCTGATGCTTTACCAGATCGCATCAATATGAAAAAGAATCCTTACCATCATTCATGGAGAGATATTTTAATGCCAGACTAAGAATATTGTGGGTCTATTACAAACACCAATGGAACTAAACTAGTGAGATAGCTTGAATGAGCATGATAATGTTCTATTGTGGGCACTACTGAGCCTTCTCACATATATGGTGGGCATACTAGATCTGTGCTTGGATTTAATACATCATATACGTGCATGACTCTGTCCATAGTTGATATCTTCTATCTGATCACTTCCCAAGACCTAACAACTGTCAATCTTGATCACATCTCCAGCAATCATGAGCTAAATACAGAAGGAGGAAACTTATTCTCAAACCAGAACACAGAGACACTTATTAACCACTTGGATCAATGTATAAGAATTACGACCACGCACACAAAAATTAATGATGATTTTAATTACCACTATTGAAGTGTTCTCACAAGATCAAGTGGGCAGGAATAGGAAAACAAAAAAAAAGACCCTACATTTATAAAGATAACTATAAAAAACCAATGTAAACACTATAATGATCCACAGCTGTGCCATCTAACACATGCAGCTAGGAGGATTGGTAAAGCATACCGTGAATGTAAGAACCCCAGACCTGCTCAGAACGTTCCAAGTCTGCACTAACAAATGCAAGGAATAGAAAGAAGAACTTAGGCAACAGGAATGGGAACAGTTAGTTATTGGATTAAATTAGGTTCCACATCCCTTGAGTTTGGCCTTGGAAAAGGTATAAATCAAAATAACCAGAAAAGAACTGGCAATGTTGCTTCTTCTCCCTTTCCTCTTGAAAAAGCAAATGCTCATAAATGGACTGGTCCAAAACATCCAGGCATGAAACCTTCCATCTCATATTAGAAAAAATTTAGAGAGTACTTCTGGAAATGTTGAAACTGAATAATTTTATGAGTGCCAAAATATGAAGAGAGTGATTGCCTCTATACGAGTATGACTCAGATAATGCATATAACCAAAGGTCCGATCAACTGCTCCTGGAGAGGAATGGTAAATAACCTAGATGATATTCTCAGAACTCCTAAGTCACGTGCCTGATAAACCCTTTGTTGACTGTATAAATCTCAGTTACATGAGGGCGTTCTTCCTACTTCCTGGACCAATATCTCATTGTTGCCCTATTCCCTAAGGCCCCAACAGCCTGATACATTTAGGCCGATCTCCTTAACTAGTTGTCTTTGCCAAAACGTGTGGGGGTTAGGAAGATGCTTATCAGATTGTACTACAGAATCATACATCACTTTCCCCCTACCTCTATGGTTTCATGAAAGGTAAAAGAGTGCAGAACTGTATTTCCACCTTTCTCACTGCACACACCACTACTAGTTTTACCACGTTTCTTGATCTAAAATCTGCATTTGATATTGCAAACAAACAGTTAAACTAACATGAACTTAGCCAAAATGAATATTGGTGGTACTTACTCTGCTGGAAAATAGGATACCTGTTCAAATAGATTATCCTCTGTCCTTTTACCAAGGCTTCAAAGTGATTCTAAAGAAATGTTTTAGGTATCTAACCGCAGAAGGAGTTCTTATTCAAATGCAAATTAAGTATTCTGATTTAATGCTCTCCTAAATGCCTACCTGCCTCACTAAAATATAGCTAAAGCTATGCTGATTGATATCATGATCCATACAACATGGCAATAAGAAGATGAATACCCATTCTTAATGAAGTTCAAGCAATTTGTAATCAACTAGGCCTCATAATATCTTCCTCTAAAACAAACATATAAACAAGCAAAACGACATCCCCCACCCATCTATTTGCAAGGTGAAATCATTAGCTACGTTCAAACTTACAGATATCTTGTTGTAGATGTACACTTAACAAATCCACTATACCACAACAACAAGAAATGTAAAGCTAGGCTAAATGCTCTCAAAGCTGTTGCTGGCTACAATCCCAACTATGGAGCTAATGTGAGTAACGTAGAATGATTCACATAGCCTATTTTAGGTCCTTAATTGATTATTCTGCTCCCATGTGAAATATTAGCTAGAGAAGTTCCTCCGACCCGTAGGAAGTTAATGCAAAAATGAAGCTCTCAGGACTATTCTTGGCTTCCATATCTACAAAATTTCTTAACATGATGAAGGACTTGATATTTCTAGTATCCGTGATAGGATTGTTTGAAATTAACACTGTACTCGGTATTCGAGGTTGAGAAACGAACCAACACTGTCACAGTGGAATCTACCCAAGTGTCTAGAGGTAAATACACACAGATCGTAAACGGATGTGAAAACGGCAATTTGCATTCAGTTTATAACCTGCAATGAACTGTAATCACTGTAGAACAAGAGCATTTCAACCCCTCCATGAAGATGTGCATTTAATAACACATACCAACAATCCTCTCCCAAGAACTCATTGCTAGTAATCCTTCCTAAATCTCATTGTTAGAGCAACTGCTCAAGAAGAAAATTTTATTCGACTAGCTGTTAGTATAAGTTATCACAAGTTTATATACACTGATGGACTAAACAGGCGTCTTCTGGCGGGGCTGCATCTGCTCTTGTTGCCACCTCCCTAGTAAAGAACGATAATAATTTGTTGAGTTAGGCTAAGAATTAACAACTGGCGTCTACACTGCAACTGAATTGTTTTGTCAATCCTAATGGCGCTAAGCCAACCTATTGACACGAGCTTGACTCTATCATCATTACAGAGTCAATGTCATCATTGAAGGGCTCTTGGCATCATATAATGACTCCAAACAACATGCTCATGGGAAGCCAGGTATAGATACTCAAAAATTAGGGACAAAGGAATTTATGTACAATTGCTATGGATCCCATCACACATTGGATTACTCCTTCATGATAAAGTTGATATGTCAATTCAAAGTTTGATTCCTCTATAAAGGATTACAATGCTGATTTTACAGAAATTCGGTTTATTGTTTGGTTACATGTAGTAAAACTGTGATTACAGAGTGTACCACTAGAACGCTTAGCATGGCTAGGCATTTCGGGCATACTTAGTTTTATTCTTAATCTGTAAAATATTACAAATTATGAGGTAGTTGGTATATGGCTAAGTGACCTAAATACTAGTTTGTGAGTTTAGCAATATGAATGCTTTTGTTTTGGCACAGTACATAGTATCAGTATTGGAGTACACAGGATTCATTATTTTAAGACTGAGATTAATCTTCTGTTTATGGTCAAATGATAGGTGAGTGTAAGTGTGAACCAACCAGGTGGTATTCGTGTGTAGTTAGTGACGGGTGTATCAGGAGAGATAAAATTATTTCTAATGTAAGTTTTGAAGGTGGATGATGTGTCTGCAATTCTAGATTCTCAGGTAGGGTTATTCCAGATTTTAGGGCCTTTGACAAACATGAATTTTTGTAAAGGATTAGTCGGACACGGGGAATGTCGTAGAGATGTTGTGTCTGTGTTTATGCCTGTGGGTTTTCCCTGTCACAACTAATCAAGAAAGAGTTTTAGGTCAAGGTTGAATTAGAGTTTAAGGCCTGTAGATGTAGATTGCACTGATAGTAGGAGGTGGATGTACTTGAACTGGGAGTAAGTTTAGAACTATGAAGAGTGTGGGGGGTGTGTTGCCAGGGATTGGATTAGTGATTATTCCTTACTGCAGCTTTTTGTGGTTATTATTGGCTAGTGTGTTGATGCATGTGATCCCCAAGCAAAAAAAAATAAAAAATAGCATAGGTGATGTATGGAATAATAAGTGAGATGGTATAGTGTGAGAAGGGCATTTTGCGGCACGTAGTATCGTATCTGGAGAGGATCCCAACCGTTTGGATACTTTTTTGGCTATAATGCAGGATATGGGTGCTGAGAAAATATTCAGGTTGTTGTCAAGGTATATGCCTAGAAATTTCCCCCATTATTTCTGGTTAATTAGAGTGTTGTCCAATCTTAATGTTAATTTGTGCATCTCCCGCTCTGCTACCAAAGATTAAAAAAAGGGGCATTATATAGTAGGTTTTTGTCAGTGTTAAGCGTAAGTTTATTGGCTGTCATTTCCAAGTCGATATTTTTAAATCAGCTCCTCATTCACAATGGTGTTGAGGTGGCAAGATAGTGTGAGAGATGGAACATAATCGTGTCATCTAGCAAAGTGAATGGGTTTCAGGTGTTGGGATACGTTGGAAGGTCATTGATGTATATGAGGAAGAGCAGGGGACCAAGGACACTCCCTGCTGAACCCAGTATCAAGTGGCCGTGTTGCGATGCTGTGTCTTATGGTGACGTACTGAACCATTGTAATGTAAGATTTAAAATAAAAAGGCCCCCGGGCCTCTTATACCTGGATCAATTTGTGGAGTAAATTCGTGGTCTACTGTGTAAAAAGCTTTTCTTGGGTCAATAAAAATTCCTAGGGGGATTTTCATTTTCCAAATGCGTGAAAAGCAATCTCATTTTTATGATGCATCATTAGTGCTTTTTTTTTTTCCTGAATCCAAACTGGCAGGGGTGAGTATGTTTTTGAGCCTTTTAAAAATGAATACGTCTCCGGCACATTTTTCTCAAAAATTTTGGATAGCAATGTAAGTTAATTTTTGGCCCTAATTTTTAATCTGTGGGTCCCACTTTATGTTTTGGGTGTAACCTTTGCCATTTTGAGTAGTTTCGGGAAGGGCTAGCTCTTTGATTTGTTAAAAAGTAAAAAAATAGCAGCGAAAGGACATGGGCCGCTCGCTTGTACGAAATGGGGGTTTTAACAGATTCCCGGGGGTTTTTTTTAAAAGGACTTTATGATCTCAATACTTCCGGGGCTCATTGGTGCAAAATAGAGGAATTAGGAAATTTCCATCTAGGTAGTCCCGGCATGGGGGATTGGTATTGGGGTTTTACTGGCAGATTTAATCCTATGTTTGAGAAGAAGTCGTTATTTGTTAGCTTGTCAGTGGGGTGTAATGGTGTTTCATTAGGTTTAGTTAGGACAAAATTTTTGGGTTTTTTCATTTGGGGTCCCAAATTGAGAGAGTGTTTTCCAGGTTTTTTTTTATTCCTTTTTGGGCTGTGAACACTGGAGTAGTATAGTTTTTTGGCTTTTTTATCACTTTGGGGAGAGCTGATGAAAAGTGTTTTAAGAGTATCTTTGTGTATTAAGCCCTGTCTATATTGCTTTTCATATTGGTGTTTTCTTGTTCAATTGATTTCAGATGTGCTGGTTAGCCTTATGGGCAACCCAGCCGTTTGTTTGTGATCTGTTTTGTTATTATAGGACAATGTTTGTTGTATAGTCTAATGTAAATTTGTTAAGAAAAATGTCCTGTCCAGTCATCAATACCATTGGTCCTTGGAGAAATTCCTGTAGGTAACAATCAAATAGTCACTAAGTCAGCTGTGAACTTCCTTACGAGGCCTCGTCATGGAGTCTAAATGAGACTTTGTGTATTCAAGTGGTGGTTTACTATGTTTGTCAGGAGAAGTAGGTAGGTGTCTGTATGCTATCTGTGATTATCCCTGATTTTAAGGGGGGCTAGTATATTGGTCCATACGTGGTCAATTATGGTTTCAGCGTGTCTCAGTGAGACGCTGGTTGGTTTAAGATATTCTTGGTATGAGAGTGTGTTGTCATATTGTTGATGAAAATCAGTACATCTGATCATCTAGTAAGCCAAGGATGATGTTGAAGTCCTCTCTCCCAGCTAAGAGAAGGTGGTGCTTATTTCATTTGTCTGTTTGCTATTAGTGACATTAATTTCTCACGGTGTGAAACAGTTTTTAGGATGGTATGTTGTTGTGAGGTATCCGTTAAAATGGCACCGATTTGTTATAGCTCTTAAGTTTTTTTAAGCAGTAAAATTAGCAAAAATGTATTCCCAATATTCTTCACTAAAGCAAGTAGTCTGCTAAGACAAGATAATTGGTTAGAGTATAATTGCAATTACCACCCCCAACTGGTTTGTTCTGCAGTTGTGAATTACTGTTATCCTGTAGAGGGTAGATATCTATTGTGACCTGCTTAAAGCCAGTCTCATAAGAATAGATACAGGAGAAGGTGTCATTAGTGATTCGAGGAGTGCAGGAGACATCATAGTTTTTTGCTTAAGGAGACCTGATGTTGTTAGTTAAGTACTGATAGAACTTTAGGCATTGTTTAGGATAGTGGTGGCTTTGTGATGCTGTGTAATAAAGCAGTTACTTTCCAATAGGTTTTTTGATTGGTGTCAGATTATGGAGGTTTAGATCAGGGTCAACGTGGATCAATCATCCATTCCTATGTTTAAATTAATGGTTATTTATATCCTGAGTTGTGTGTTGAGTTCAACTAAACTGATATCTTTAGTGTTAGGAAGTTTGGGGGGACAAGTATATAGCTAGAGTATTTTGTCATGTAGGGTATATCACTACTACACATAATAGTTGATGTTGTCCTATGTGTTGTCTGGAGTGACTAAAGTACAACTCAGGTATATCTAGTAATATAAAAATACAAATTAAAATAGAACAAGACTCTCACTTGTAATTGCACTAAGGTCTAATAATGGACTTTCGTGAGTGCATGTTTTTGAGCTAGAGTGAAGCTAAAGTACAATAGGTTTAAATCTAATAATATAAAAATACAAATGCAAAATAGCACTAGTCTCTCACCACAAGTAATTGCACTATGGTCTAATATATGAATTTTGTATTGTCTATGTCTTGAGGTATAGATGAGCAATGGTACAACTGTATTTAATCTAATAAATAAAAATACAAATTAAAAAAGCACCAGTCCTCACACTATAATTGCACTATGGTCTAATATAGTGAATTTGTATTGACTATGTATTGAAGATGATAAATGCCTGGGCAAAAAAATCCCCCCCCAGTACCAACAATACCACCCATCCGATAACATTCTTCTTTGCAAATATACAGGGTCTAAAGCCACAACAAACAACAAAATATACCTATTCAATCCTGGACTGCTTGCAGAGCAAAGGTCAATGTTCGTGGCTTTCCACTGAGACCCACATTAAAGGATCACTTGGACACGAAAATATGGATCCCAGGTTACAACCTATACAGATGTGATAGAGTGAACAGGCAAAAGGGGGGGTTGGCCCTGTACATTGCAGATTCACGTTGTTTGCACAGAACAGCTTGAAAAAAAGCCTCAAAATGATGTAGTGGAAGTTTTAGCAGTAAAGGTCGAGAACCAAAAACCTAGTCATTGTGGTAGTCCTACTAGCCTCCCGGAATGCAACATCCCAGCAATTCCAGAACATCTTGTTAAAAATTGACCACTGTCCTGGAAAATCTTCGCAGCTCCTGACCCAACATCTGCTCCTGGGGGATTTCAACTTAAGGCACCTAAAATGCGGAGGAATAGAAGCAAATAATATTGTTGCATTAATGACACCAGGAGCAAGAGCTCTGATGAAACTACACACTCACTCGAGCTTTTAAATCTCTGCACACAAATTTCAATTTAAACCAGCAAATAATAGAGCCTACTAGACTGGAGAATACACTAGACCTCATCTCACTAACAATGAATGATCTGATAAGAAAATTGTTTTTTCCACCATATCAAAACAATATACTCAGAATCACAACATAATTGAGGTTCAACATGTATGCGTGGAGCCCAAGACCGACCAAAAATGAACTAGTCCCCACTAGGACATTCACCAAATTCAACTTCAATAACAAAAACATAAAGTGGGACCAATTAAACTAATTCCCTAACCGATATAAGCTGGGAAGATACGCTAAGCAAACACAGACCCCAACTTATTCCTAGAACATATTAACTCGGTGGCACTCGATGTATGCACAAGGCCTTATTCCTATAAGAAAAAGGAGGAGTAGATGTAAAATAGAAAGGACAGGCCGCTCCCTTTACAGGCGACGGAAAAGAATAACAGCGGCTAAAAGAGGTCAATATATCAGAAATGTGTAGGGAGAACACTGTTAGAGGAAGCAAGAAATATGCAAGCATCGAACTTAAGCTAAAAGAATCATTTATAGGATCAGGAATCGTGGGAATAACTAAAAGCCATAAATGAAAACGAAAGAAACCAAAGTATTTCTATCTCCAATGCCAAATCAAAATCGACAACAACGTCCAGTATTGGGCCCCTACTTAAACAAGATGGGTCCTACACAGATACAGCAAAGAAATGAGTGAGCTACTCAAGTCCCAATATGACTCAGTTTATAGCAAGCCGCAACCAACTGAGAGTCGAAGAACCTTAATGAATTTTTTAGTGAGAGAGCCAATCAAAATTTGATTAACACACAAGGCCTATCCGATGTATCCTGACCGCCAAATGACTTCGAACAGTCGATAAATACATGCCCATGCACTCTGGCCCAGCCAACCTCATGGAACTCTGTGTTCATCAAGAACTGCAAGAAGCCCCTATCACGAGCCTTTCATCCTATGGAGGGGAGCATGGACACGGGGGTCGCGCTCAGTTACTAAAAACAACAGACATAGCCCCACTCCTCCACAAAGGGGGGCAGTAAAGCAAACAGCAAAGACTAAGACCAATAGCCACAAACATCCCATATCATAAAAATCTTTGAAAGGGTCCTAAGAAGCAAGATACACACCACCCATCTAGAAACCCATCAGTTACACAACCCCAGGGCAACATGGGTTTAGAACAAGGTCGCTCCTGTCTGTCTCCAATATTGGATCACTACGACAAGGTCTAATGCACTATAAGACAAAAAAAAGAAAATGCAGATGTAAATATATACAGACTTTGCAAAAGCCTTCGACAAGTGAGACATGGCGTAATATCGCACAAAATGTGTGCTAAAGGAATAACATGAAAAGTCGTCCGGATTGGATCTATAATATCGTCACTAACAGAACACAGAGAGTAGTCGTCAACTTAGTAAAGTCCGAAGGCAGCTATCGGTAAAAGCTCCTGTTCCACAAAGGCAACCAGTACTAGCTCCCATCCTTGTTCCTCATGCCTCATATCCGACATAGACAAGGAAGTCAGCCACAGCACCGTGTCTTCCTTTGCAGAAATGACACCCGAATCTGCATGACAGTGTCTTTCCATTGCAGACACTTCAAGGCTCCAGGCGGACATCAACCAAATCTTTCAGTGGGCTGCGGAAAACAATAGAAGTTCATCGATGAGAAATTCAATTCTCAGATATGGTAAAACATGAGGAAATTAAATCTTCATCCAGAGTACAAAACAAATTCTTACCACAAAATAGAGCGAAACACCACGTCAAAGACCGGGAGTGATTATGTCGGAGGATCTCACTTCAAGGACCAATAAACATTGTTCAAATCGTCATCTGTCTATAAAATGACAGGATGGATAACCTGGAGTTTTTACCTGGAGAGAGTTTCGGGGGTCAACGCCCCCGCGCCCGGTCCTGTGACCAGGCCTCCTGTGGAATCACCGCCTTATCAACCAGGCTGTTGCTGCTGGCTGCACGCAAACCAACGTACGAGCCACAGCCCGGCTGAATCAGGAACTGACTTTAGTGCTTGTCAGTGCCAGCTTGAAGACTGCCAGGGGTCTTTTGGTAATCCCCCTTAGTGTGCTGGGAGCAGTTTGAACATCTCGGGCCCCTGACACTTATTGTATGGTCTCCTACACGTTCTAGTGAACACCCCGGGGCTGGGCAGGGGGATGGTGCATCGTCTGCCAAGTCTTTGCTTTCGTAGTGAGAGTGATTTCGTGTGCCAAGTTTCGTTACTAGTCCCTCTAGGATTTTCCAGGTGTATATAATCATGTATCTCCCCACCTGCGTTCCAGTGAATACAGGTTTAGAAACCTCAAGCGCTCCAGTAATTGAGGTGTTTTATCTCCGTTATGCGCGCACGTGAAAGTTCTCTGTACATTTTCTAGGTCGGCAATTTCACCTGCCTTGAAAGGTGCTGTTAGAGTGCAGCAATATTCCAGCCTAGATAGAACAAGTGACCTGAAGAGTGTCATCATGGGCTTGGCCTCCCTAGTTTTGAAGGTTCTCATTATCCATCCTGTCATTTTTCTAGCAGATGCGATTGATACAATGTCATGTCCTGAAGTTTGAGATCCTCCAACAAAAATCACACACTCGCAGGTCTTTGACGTTGGTGTTTCGCTCTATTTTGTGGCTAGAATTTGTTTTGTACTCTGATGAAGATTTAATTTCCTCATGTTTACCTGGAGTTTACCTGGAGAGAGTTCCGGGGGTCAACGCCCCCGCGGCCCGGTCTGAGACCAGGCCTCCTGGTGGATCAGAGCCTGATCAACCAGGCTGTTGCTGCTGGCTGCACGCAAACCAACAAACAAGCCACAGCCCGGCTGATCCGGAACTGACTTTAGGTGCTTGTCCAGTGCCAGCTTGAAGACTGCCAGGGGTCTGTTGGTAATCCCCCTTATGTGTGCTGGGAGGCAGTTGAACAGTCTCGGGCCCCTGACACTTAATGTATGGTCACTAACTGTGCTAGTGACACCCCTCTTTTCAGTGGGGGGGGGGTGGGGGGCATCGTCTGCAAGTCTTTTGGCTTTCGTAATGAGTGATTTTCGTGTCAAGTTTCGGTACTAGTCCCTCTAGTATTTTCCAGGTGTATATAATCATGTATCTCTCCCTCCTGCGTTCCAGGAATACAAGTTCAGGAACCACAAGCGCTCCATAATTGGAGGTGTTTTATCTCCGTTTATGCTCGCCGTGAAATTTCTCGTACATTTCTAGGTCGCAATTTTCACCTGCCTTAAAGGTGCCTGTTAGAGTTTCAGCAATATTCCAGCCCTAGATAGAACAGTGATCCTGAAGAGTGTGGAGTCATGGGCTTGGCCTTCCCCCTAGTTTGAAGGTTTCTTTTTAATCCATCCTGTCCATTTTTCTAGCAGATGCGATTGATACAATGTATGGTCCGTGAAGGTGAGATCCACAGACATGATCACATCCCAGTTCTTTGACGTTGGTTTTCGCTCTATTTTGTGGCCAGAATTTTTTTGTACTCTGATGAAGATTTAATTTCCATCATTTTACCATATCTGAGTAATTGAAATTTCTCATCGTTGAACTTCATATTGTTTTTCTGCAGCCCACTGAAAGATTTGGTTGATGTCCTGCCTGGAGCTTTGCAGTGTCCTGCATGGAAACACTGTCATGCAGATTCGGGTGTCATCTGCAAAGGAAGACCAGGTGCTGTGGCTGACATCCTTGCTATGTCGATATAAGTATGAGGAACCAAGATGGGAGCCGAGTACTGTGCCTTGTGAACAGAGCTTTTCACCGTAGCTGTCCTCGGACTTACTCTGTAAAGAGTTTAACGACTACTCGCTGTGTTCTGTTAGTGAGGAAATAAAGATCCAACGACCGACTTTCCTGTATATTGGTCCTTTAGCACGCCATTTTGTTTTGTCGCGTTTACTTACAAACCCATGGACATACACTTGTCGAAGGGCTTTTGCAAGTCTGTATATATTGACATTCGCATTCTTTTTGTCTTCTAGTGCCATTTAGGTACCTTGTCGTACGTGGTCCAATAGTTGAGACAGACAGGAGCGACCGTTCTAAACCCATGTTGCCCTGGTTTGTGTAACTGATGGTTTCTAGATGCGTGGTGATCTTGTTTTCTTAGGACCCTTTAAAAGATTTTTATGATTTGGGATGTTAGTGCTATTGGTCTGTAGTTCTTTGCTGTTGCTTTACTGCCCCCTTTGTGGAGTGGGGCTATGTCTGTTGTTTTTAGTAACTGAGGGACGACCCCCGTGTCCATGCTCCCTCTCCATAGGATGGAAAAGGCTCGTGATAGGGCTTCTTGCAGTTCTTGATGAACACAGAGTTCCATGAGTCTGGCCCTGGGGCAGAGTGCATGGGCATGTCATTTATCGCCTGTTCGAAGTCATTTGGCGTCAGGATAACATCGGATAGGCTTGTGTTAATCAAATTTTGTGGCACTCTCATGAAAAATTCATTTTGATCTTCGACTCTCAGTCTGGTTAGCGGCTTGCTAAAAACTGAGTCCATATTGGGACTTGAGTAGCTCACTCATTTCCTTGCTGTCATCTGTGTAGGACCCATCTTGTTTAAGTAGGGGCCCAATACTGGACGTTGTTCTCGATTTTGATTTGGCAAAGGAGAAGAAATACTTTGGGTTTCTTTCGATTTCATTTATGGGCTTTTAGTTCTTCCCGCGATTCCTGACTCCTAAAGGATTCTTTTAGCTTAAGTTCGATGCTTGCTATTTCTCTGACCAGTGTCTCCCTGCGCATTTCAGATATATTGACCTTCTTTTAGCCGCTCTGTTATTCTTTTCCGTCGCCTGTAAAGGGAGCGCCTGTCTCTTTCTATTTTACATCTACTCCTCCTTTTTCTTAGAGGAATAAGCCTTGTTCATACATCGAGTGCCAACCGAGTTAATCTGTTCTAGGCATAAGTTTGGGTCTGTGTTGCTTAGTATATCTTCCCAGCTTATATCGGTTAGGACTTGGTTTACTTGGTCCCACTTTATGTTTTTGTTATTGAAGTTGAATTTGGTGAATGCTCCCTCGTGACTAGTCTCATTTTGTCGGTCTGGGGCTCCACGCATACATGTCTGAACCTCAATTATGTTGTGATCTGAGTATATTGTTTTTGATATGGTGACATTTCTTATCAGATCATCATTGTTAGTGAAGATGAGGTCTAGTGTATTCTCCAGTCTAGTAGGCTCTATTATTTGCTGGTTTAAATTGAATTTTGTGCAGAGATTTAAAAGCTCGTGTGAGTGTGAGCTGCCTCCTGGTGTTATTACTGCAACAATATTATTTGCTATATTCCTCCATTTTAGGTGCCTTAAGTTGAAATCCCCCAGGAGCAAGATGTTGGGTGCAGGAGCTGGAAGATTTTCCAGACAGTGGTCAATTTTTAACAGCTGTTCCTGGAATTGCTGGGATGTTGCATCCAGAGGCTTGTAGACTACCACAATGACTAGGTTTTGGTTCTCGACCTTTACTGCTAAAACTTCCACTACGTCATTTGAGGCATTAAGCAGTTCTGTGCAAACAAGTGACTCTGCAATGTACAGGCCAACCCCCCCCTTTTGCCTGTTCACTCTTTCACATCTGTATAGGTTGTAACCTGGGATCCATATTTCGTTGTCCAAGTGATCCTTTATGTGGGTCTCAGTGAAAGCCGCGAACATTGCCTTTGCCTCTGCAAGCAGTCCACGGATGAAGGTATTTTGTTGTTTGTTGCTGGCTTTAGACCCTGTTTATTGCAAAGAAGAATGTTATCGGAGTGGTGGTATTGTTGGTACTGGGGGGGATTTTTTTTCCGGCATTAGTATCTGTATCTGTTGGTTTGGAGTGGAGGCCATCGACTGTGGTTCCACTCCAGGAATGACTGGATTTGGTGTACGATTTCTGCCATTTCCTGCCAGTTTTTTTCCTTCCTGGCACTAAAAAACCTCTCCCTCTTGAGTGGCTGTGGCTACCCAGGTTTTCCCATGGCCTGGATGTTTTGTATCTTTTTGTCCCCTTTAGATGGTATGCCTGGCAATTTAAGTTATAGCACAGTCTTTCCTGTACTGAAGAGGTACACATTTCAGGGTGAAAAAGCTTACAGGAAGGGAGTTTGCATTTTCCTGTTGTCATATGGGCATGACATTTTCTAGGTGGTCATAGTTGCATGTCCCATCTGATTTTCCCGTTTTTTATGCCAGCAGATACCAAGGCATAGTATTGCACAGCTTGGTTTCCGTTTGCCCCTTGG
>NC_069432.1:43895308-43923515 GCF_026875155.1 Cherax quadricarinatus
GATGGATTCTTAGGACACATGAAACCTGGGAAAGGTAGGATGGAATGGAATAGAACAGGAAGTGGAGAAGGGAGATTCTGAGGGGACACAGATGGACTCCGGACATATGAACCTGGGGAAGGTAAGGATAGTATAGGACAGGAAGTGGTGAAGGAGAATATTGAGGAGACAAACAGGATGGACTCCTGGTGACACATGGACCTGGGGAAGGTAGGATGTATAGGACAGGAAATTGGGAAGGGAGAATATCTGAGGGGACACGATTGACTTCTGGAACCAAGAACCCTGGGAAATGAAGGACAGTGTAGGACAGGAGTGGGGGGAAGGGGGAATATCTGAGGGGACACAGATGGAATCCTGGATACATGGAACCTGGAGAATACTTAGATGCAAGTTCAATGAGTGGGGACACAGTCGGACACATGAACCTCGGGAAATCATCAAAAACTGGCCTCCACGAGACAAACTAATAAGAATAATAATAATTATAATAATAATAATTATATAATGCGGAGATCGATCCTGTTCTATATAGTATGTGTTTCTATTCAGTATGTCAGTAATGTCAGCTAGGTCTGTACTTGTAGAAAAAATTATATAGTTATTATTTAATATCTTATATTACAGAGATTCATCAAGGTAAGCTAGCTTCATACGTCAGGCTTCCTTTGTTCAACATAAGTGACATTACAAATCGTTATCAAAGACTCACACAATCATATCTAATGACACAGTTGACATCACTCATCGCCCCCCCCCCCCTTTTCAAAGACACAGTGACATTCACTCATCGTTATTTAAGACCTCAGTGGACATCAACTAATAGTTATCTAAGACTCAGTGACCATCACTCGGCGTTAAGATTCAATGACAACACTCATCGTTATCAAGATCCAGTGGACAATCACTCATCGGTTATCAGTGACATCGTTTGTTAATATATCAGAAAGATTGATTCTTTAGTTAAGGAACTGATCCCAACAATTATACTATAGAGACAATGTTTGGTTGCACCCAGTCTAAACTTAATGGGTAAATATAATACTTAATGGGTAATGTCGTGTCGTGAAGTTACATCAACCATTACATATTGGACGCCGTTCAGAAGAGGAATGAACTCAATAAAAGCACTTAAGGTTTCTCTTCAGAAAATCCTGATTGACGTAAACTGGCTGATGTGGAGCGTAAAGAGACGCCATGATGGTTGCGGTTCCTGGAACCCAGGAACTAACTTGACGTTGACAATAGTATCAAAACTTTTATAATTTTTGTATGCCACAGGGCCTTGCTATCTCAGCGTAGTAACAACATATATCCGAAAATATTGTTGAGTGGATTGTGTATGAGTAATTACACCCAAATAACATCAGTCTGAATGAGAGGTCTAAAATTACAACACTTAACATCCTGATGATCTAACTTGACCACCAAATCCTACCTTCTTTTATTCCGTTGTTTTTTTTTTCTTTGAAGGGAGGTTGCATTGTTTTGTGCTATATTAGTTTTGTCATACATTTTATTATGTAATATATTTTACCATATGTTAATTACGCTATTACATAACATTGAGAATAAATGTATACAATACCGACACAATGGAAAAGTATACTCGCACGGCAATTTAATGCGATTTTTATTGACGACGTTTTCTCGCCCACTGTTTGCGCCCGTCTATACACCTTCGTTTAATTTTCTTTATTAGCCTAAGTTGGAAATGAAACGTCCTTGTAATATTATTACTTGTTTGTACATTATTTCTGTATGTGATCGCTATGTATTTATATTGGCTGTATATTGTGTAGTTTTATTATGTCTGTTTTATGTAAAGGACGTAGATTAATATAAAATAATCCAATCGTCCAAAATTATGGCCTAAACAACATCTTTTTTTTCTGTTGTTCCCCTCCCCCCCACTGTTATATTTGGTTAGGTGTTTGGCCGGGTTCAGTGTCACGTTGACCTAACAAACGTTCCAAGCTAGTGTTCGTCTTGGATCAGAAAGTGAATTACCAGCCCCTGAACTAGTTAAACATCCTTCACTGGTCTTATTAGACAGTTGTTTAATTCTCTTCCTCACCATAGTATTTCTGGGAATACTTTTACTTGTCTGATTTCCTTCTCTTAGTTATATAACTAGTTAATTATAGAGAAGAAGATTGTATTTATGTGTAATTAGTTGATATAAAGTCTCTTTGTGAACAAAAGCTATAAGAACATTCATACGGGAAAATACGGTTAAAAGATTCCCTGTTGTATTACTTCTATCAGTATAACAAAACAGAAAAATGTATTAAAAGTTACATGCCTGACATTTTTATAATAATCTATGAAATTACTTCATTAAACTGAGAATTGTACTGAATTTATTTCCATTCCAAACTCTGTCTAAATTGTTATGCCTGAATCCCACATGAAAAGAGTAATATTTACTGACTTTTATGGTTAAGTGTATACCACACTGTGGGACTTTATCAAGTCACAAACGCTTTACCTGAGCAGGGATATGTGAAGTATGTATAGGGAGCATAGTGGGACGTGAAGGGTCAGGGGGAGAGAGTTGATTACTGAAAAAGATTGGATTTGAGAAAGACCTACCCGGCTAGGCAATAGGTTTTGTTTGCTGTTTAGGACAACGTTGAAGAAATTTCCTGGCAAGAGATAATAGCTATGTCGTTTAAAGCTTCGTTTTAAAGTCTACCGCCGAACACCGACCAACAGCAGGCAGGATCTTCTTCAACTTCTACTCTCACCACAAAACACCAAACAAAACTAAACGGGGTGTAATCATAAGCTTCTTATTCGTGGCCCTTCTAGTCTGTAGTAGTGAATTTCTTGAGGAGATGTTTTTCACATCGAACAAGTAATTTCTTAACTTCACTGTTCTCTTCACTTCATTATAGACTGCAGACACTGCAGACACTGCAGACACTGTAGACACTGCAGACACTACAGACACTGGGCATATAACATCAACTCATACACAAAAAACCCGCAAATAGCAGAGAGAAAAACTTATGAAGAGAGTGAGTGTAATATATAGGTGAGGAGAACAGCCGACGGGAGAAATAGAGGAGGAAAGAGAAATAGTGGGAAGTTGTAATGATGGTTGTAGTAGTAGTAGAAGTGGGAGTAATTTGTGCCACAAGAGAAAGGGGAGTGAAGGGAGACAATAGTAGTAGTAGAAAATAGAAACGAAAATAATAGTAAAGGAGTGATAGTCGAAGTACAAGTAGAAGTGGGTTCAGTCTAAAGGACAAGAGAAAGGCAGCACTGCGGAGAGCTTAGGGACCCACTAAGAGCACTGCAGGAGAGCTTAGGAGCCACTAGGGGTAGGGCGAAAAACGCGGGATAGTGGGAAACTGATGGACAGAGCACACTGGCAGAAAAATGACAAAAAAGGAATATGAAAAAGATGAAAGGAGAAAAGGTAGGGAGAGAAGAAAGGATCATGTCAAGTCACGAGTGTTCTGAAGTTTGGAACTTTCACAATGTAAGAAGAAAGGAAGCATCTACAGAGGACAAACCAGCATTAAGATTCATGAATGGAAACTGTGTATATAGGGATGCTTCAACAAGACGACGGTTGTGAAGGCTAGAAGTAGAATAAACACTTTGGCAAAAGACCAGTCAGTCGGATGACCCCAATTTCTAACATGACAGAAAAGAGCATTATTGGAATCGGCGAGCTCCAACACTTATTTTGTACTCTTTATTAAGGTCTGTCAGAAAGAGAGGCGGCCCGTTTTTCCATTTTTCTCCCCAGTGTTGTTTGTGACACCATACATCACTTTCCAGAACATATTCACTTATGATAGCTCTGTCACTGAAGAAATATTTCTTAACATCCCTGTGATTCATCTGAGTCTTCAGCTTCCAGTTGTGACCACTTGTTGCTGTGTCCCATCTCTGGAACATTCTGTCTATGTCCATTTTGTCAATTCCTCTCAGCATTCTATATGTCATTAACATATGACCCATATGACTCTGTCCTCAATGTCGTTAAGGTCGATTCCTCTCTTCGCAGGAAAATGTCCCTTAGGCGCCTTTAGCTAGGTGTGGGTTCCAAGTGGCGTGTGTAGTGTGTGTGTGTGTGTGTGTGTGTGTGTGTGTGTGTGTGTGTGTGTGTGTGTATGCGCGTGTGTGTGTATGCGCGTGTGTGTGCATGTGCGTGTGTATGCGCGTGTGTGTGCATGTGCGTGCGTGCGTGCGTGCGTGCGTCTGAGTTCATTCTGGGGGAGTGATAATTATTAACGGGGTTGACATCAAGGGGGCCCAGGTTGGAAAAAACCTGTGAGACTTTTCATGTCCTGATTTTGAAAGTGACTCCAGCATTGTCATAGCTGGAAAGAGACCAGCACCCACACCTGTAGAGAGACCAGTACCCACACCTGTAGAGAGACCAGTACCCACACCTATAGACGGAGGACTGCTACCCACTCTTATATATCAGGAAGTTATGCAACCACATTGACACGTGGAATGCGGGTGAAGACTATTTTATGTTCATTCCAGAGAAGAAAGTTCAATCAGAGGAATTCCAGCAGGATTATAAGAGAGCAGGGAAAAAACCGACGCTTCACCATCACTTGCTCTCAACATTACCTTCATAAAGTATTGTGCTGTAACACCATCACTTCCCCCTCCCCCCCACATCATTCAATATGGTGTCACCATCGGTCGACTCTGACGACAGTATGCAAAACGCCCAGCGTTTTACATGTTATAGAAAAAACAGTAGCAGCAGCAAGAGTAGAATAAAAGCTGGTTTTACACTCACTTTATTATTCATGGGGAAAAACATTTGTACAATGTATATACTGTATTTTATAATAATAATAATAATAATAATAATAATAATAATAATAATAATAATAATAGTATTTTATGTTTTTTTACTAGTAAGAGATTAATGAATAAAATTGTAAAAGCTCTATAGATTATTATTTACCCATTGTTTGATAGTGCACACCTCTAAAATGCTGGACCCAGAGCTGTAGCTTTTCTCATAAGGGGTCAAGAGCTGTAACACTTGTTACCCCTTTGGGTAGGGTTATCCTAGGTAATTTTACCCCGTTGGGTCCAGGAGCTTACCTTTGTTAAACTATGAGACCAAGAGCTGTAGCTTATCACCTTGAGGGATCAACTTTGGGACCTCAGGAGCTGCCTTATGTACATGACAGATAAGAACTTAAATAAAATGTTAACTAGAGTAATAAACCTCCTAGGGACAACAAACGCCACATTTCAGTTACTCGAGTCTTGAAAAAATATAAAACAAAATCTGATTGACGCAGTTTTGATCCGAGAAATAGGACTATTTTCATATTTACAAACCTTGACATTAGGAAAAAAGACCTATACAGTCTGAGGACACTCTGCCAAATTAAAGTACTTAAATATAAACTTTGAGAAAATAAAAATAAATCTTGTTTGATGCAGATTCTTGATCAGAGGAATTGAAGCTCGTGTGCATAGCGTGAATTGGAGGGTCACGACATAGCGAGATAATATCTTGGACGATCCACGACATCAGCGACATATCTGAGGATCCACGACATAGAGAGAAATATCCTGGGGTCCACGACAATAGCGATATATTAGCCTGGAGGGTCCAAGACATAGCGGAGATATAACGAGGTTCCAACGCACCATAGCAGAGATATAACCTGAGGGTCCACCGAATATAGCGTGTATAGCCTGAAGGGTCCACGGACATTAGCGGATTATAACCTGACGCGCCCACGAATAGAAGATATACCCTGAGGGTCCACGGACATAGCGATGATATTGATGAGGGGTCAACGACATAGCGAAGATACTGACTGAGGGTCAACGACATAGCGAATATAGCCTGAGGGTCCACGACCATAGCGAGATATAGCCTGTGGGTCACGAACATGGCGAGATATAACCTGAGGATCCACGACATGGGGAGATTATAACCTGAGGATCCACGACATAGCTAGATATAACCTGAGGGGATCCACGACTATCCAGATAAAACCTGAGGGTCCCACGACATAGCGTGATATAACTGAGGGTCCCACGACATAGCGAGATATAGCTGAGGGTACTCGAACATAGCGTGATATAACCAGAGTGTCCACGACATAGCGAGATATGGACTGGGGTCCACGACCATAGCGAAGAATATAGCCTGTGGGGTCAATGACATAGCGAGATTAGCCTGAGGGTCATGGACCATAACGAGATATAACCGGAGGGTTTCACGACATAGCGAGGATATACTGAGGGGCCCACGAATAGCCAGAAACAACCTGAGGACCCACGACATAGCTGATATAACCTGGGGTCCACGACATAGTAGATATAACACTGGAGTTTCCACGATATAGTAGATATTTCCAGAGGATCACGACATATCCAATTATAACCTGAGGGTCCACGACATAGCGAGATACAGCCTGAGGGTCCACGACATAGCTAGATATAAACCTGAGGGTCCACGATATAGCTATATATAATCCAGAGGGTCCACGACATAGCCTAGATCTAATCCTGAGGAGGTCCACGAATAGCTTAGATATAATCCTAAGGTTCCACGGACATAGATAGATATAATCCTGAGGGTCAACGACATAGATATATCATGAGGGGTTTCACGACATAAGCTAGATTAATCCAGAGGGTCCACGACATAGTAGATATATTCTGTGGAGTCCACGGACATAGCTAGATATAATCCTGAGGGTCACGACATAGCTGATTATATCCTGAGGGTCCACGACATAGTAGATATAATCCTGAGGGGGTCCACGACATAGCTAGATATAATCCTGAGGGTCCACGACATAGCTAGATATAATCCTGAGGGTCCACGACATAGCTAGATATAATCCTGAGGGTCCACGACATAGCTAGATATAATCCTGAGGGTCCACGACATAGCTAGATATAATCCTGAGGGTCCACGACATAAGCTAGATATAATCCTGAGGGTCACACGACCTAGCAAGATATAATCCTGAGGGTCACGACATAGTAGATATAATCCTGAGGTCCACGGAATTAGCTAGTATATAATCCCCTGAGGGTCCACGACTTAGCTAGATTAATCTGAGGGTACACGACATAGCTAGATATAATCCTGGAGGGTCCACGACATAGCTAGATATATCCTGAGGGTCACGACATCGCTAGATTAATCCTGAGGGTTTCCACGACATAGCTAGATATAATATGAGGGTCTCGACATAGCTAGATATATTTCCTGAGGGTCCAACGACATAGCTAGATATAATCTGATGGGCCACGAAATACTGATATAATCCTGAGGGTCCACGAACATAGTAGATATAATCCTGAGGGTCCACGACATAGCTAGATATAATCCTGAGGGTCCATCTCCACGACATAGCTAGATATAATCCAGAGGGTCCACGACATAGCTAGATATAATCCTGATGGTCCACGACATAGCTAGATATAATCCTGAGGGTCCACGACATAGCTAGAAATAATCCAGAAGGGTCCACGACCGTAGCGAGATATAATCCTGAGGGTCCACGAATAGCTAGATTAACTTTGAGGGGATGAGAGGCACGAAATTTCATTTAGGGTTAATTTTTTTTTTGGGGGGGGGGGCGAGGGGGGCGACAAGCGATCTTACTCTAACTACTGACACACCTCACTATGGACCACACCTCACTATGACAACACCTCACTATGACCACACCTCACTATGACCACACCTCACTATGACAACACCTCACTATGACCACACCTCACTATGACCACACCCACTATGACAGCACCTCACTATGACCACACCTCACTATGACCACACCTCACTATGACAACACCCTCACTATGACCACACCTCACTATTGACCACAAAATCACTATGACCAAACCCACTATGAACAAACATCATTATGAACACACCCTCACTATGAAAACACCTCCATTTGAACCACACCTCCTATGACCACACCTCACCAATGACCACCCCGCACTATGATCACATCTCACTATGACCACACCTCACTATTGACCACATTACACTATGACCTACACCTCACTATGAACCACACCTCACTATGACAACACCTCACGATGGACATACACCTCCACTTGACCACACATCACTATGACCACACCTCAGTATGACCACATCTCAACTATGATACAAACCTCACTTTGACATAACCTCACTATGAACACACACGACACTATGACTAAACCGAACTAGGACAACAACCTCTCTATTGACCTCCTCATAAAATGACCACACATCAGCTCATGACACACCTCACTATGACCAACACCTCACTATGACAAAACACCTCACTATGACCTCACATCACTATGACCACCACCCTCACTAGACCTCACCTCACTATGATCAACAACTTCACTTGACCCACCTCACTATGGACAACACCTCACTTTGACCTCACCTCACTATGACCTCACCTCACTATGACCACACCTCACTATGACCACACATGAATATGACCACACCTTCACTATGAACACACATCACTATGAAAACACACTCAACTCACTATGACCACACTCACTATGACCACACCTCAACAATGACCACACCTCACTTATGATCAATCTCATATGGACCCACACCTCTACTATGACCACAACCTCACTATGACCACACCCTCCCCCCCCACCTATTACACCACCTCACTATCGGACCACACTCACAATGGCCACACCTCACTATGACCACTCTTATCTATGACAGGGATAGCTAAATAAACATTGTGATTATCGTGTGTGTGGTGTGTGTGTGTGTGTGTGTGTGTGTGTCGTGTGTGTGTGTGGGTGTGTGTGTGTGTGTGTGTGTATACAAAAAACACACACACTCAACACACACAAACACACATACTCACACACCAGGCACCACACACTCAAATACACACTCACACACCACACACTCACACACACAGACACGGCACACACAGACACACACACACCACAGTCACACACACACACACATACACACACACACATATGTACACACACATACAAAACACACACACACACACACCCACACAGACACTCTCACACACACAGTCACACACACACACACACACAACACATATACAACCACACATTATAACACACCAATACACAACCACACACACACACAACATACACACACACACAAACACACACACCCAAACCACAACTCACACATACACCACACACACATTTACAACACACACACACAACACACCCACACAACATATAACACACCATATATACACACACATACACAACACCACACACACACACAATATTACACACAAAACACACACACACACACACAAACACACACACACCACACCACACACAAACACACACACACACACCACACACACTAAGTACGTGCGGTTAAGTCCCAGTAGGTTGCGGGTAGGTCACAGAAGTTGGGGGCAGGCCATAGGACCATGAGACTTACATTACAACGCACAAGCCACTAACCTTTCAATACATAATAAACCCACACATAATCCACACAAAATTACAACAAAATTACACACACACACACATACAACAAACACTCACACACACACACACACAACACACAAACAAACACACACCACACACACTCACACATATCCTGACTCACACATACACTCCCCCCGCCCCACCGACATCGCCTACTTCCCATGATACCTCCCCTCCTCGAATCACCCTCCCCTCCCCCGTTCACCCCTAAACCCTCCCCACCCTCCCCAATCCTCTCCCACATGGCCACAGTTCCTCCTCACTTTGTGACATACCACACTATAACCTAACATCAGAAATCATAGTTTCCCACTCTGAGGCAATCAGGATTAAAACAAAAATGGAGTTGCTCAGGGAGAGAACAAGAAAAAGGGACAGGAGGAGGACACTGCAAAGGAAAGATTGGGCAAGCGAGCTTCTTAAAAAGGGATCATGATTGGGAAAAAGAAACTAGAAGAATACTTAGCATTGAGATGGAAGAGAGGATAGATATGGAAAGCAGGAAGTTGGAGGTGCATGTCAAAGCAGCAGGAAGCTAGGATACAGAGTTTAAGAAGAGGAATTGAAAAATCTGAAACCAGCTAAAGAACTAAGAACATTTTGGATTGACAATCAGAGACTGCTACTCTCAGCCACAAATTAGGGGACTCGTAGGGAAAGAGGTGCACAACTGCGTGAGATGCTCTATCAGAGGAGACTGTAGCAAATGAAAGAGCTAAGCTTTATGTGGAGGGGAGGCCCTACAGACAACAACAGAGCCCCAAGGAAAGCCGGAGAAGGAAATAATCACAGGCACTGAGCCCAAGTACTTAGCCAGTTGAAACTGATGAAAGGAAAGACTGCAGTGGAGGAAACATATATAAATGAGGGATACACAGGGATATGCAGTGGGAGAATGAAATGTGTGAGGTTCAGTCTTTGTGTATGGGCTACGGATGTTAAAGGGGGTAAACATACTGAAGCAAGAGAAAAAGAAAACAAGGGGAAAACAAAAAGCAATGAAAGCATCTTGAAAGCAATAGGAGCAAGAACGACATGAACCAGCTGGAAAATTTTCGGAGGTATAGGGGGGTTTGTATGAAAAAAAAGAACCCGGCCAGTGAGAAGTGACCTTCAAGGCAGAGCGACTCGGACCAGGAATCCTGCAGGAGAAAAGCACGATTAAGAGAATGCCCGGCATACAGTGAAGGTGTATCTCGACCGCGACAGAACACAAGAAGAAAGGCAGAAACTGAGAGAGATGGTACAAAGGCGAAAGGAGGAAAGAGAGTGGATGGAGAAGACAGACAGGAGATCCCAGACCCAGGAAGAAGATCAAATACAGCCTCCCTCACAACTTCCTATAGAAGCCTCCCAAGATAACACCGCATAAGTGTTCGCGATAAAAATTACAGAATTCTTGGCTTCATAAACAGGAAGTTATAAATAATGGAAGTCCTCAGGTTGTTCTTCAATTCCATATATCTTTGGTTAGGCTTCATTTAGATTATGCTGCGCAGTTTTGGTCACCTGAATCTGCACTCTCCAGAAAGGCGTAGAATTAGGGTTGTATAAATGGAAAACAGGAATTAATAAAGTGGATGTAAACAGCGTGCTAAAAAATATTAACATAGGGGGTACAGGACTCGCAGAAATGGTTTTACTGGGAAAATTCAGATTCAGGAAAGCACTGGTTTGATGAGTGGAACAAAATTCGTGAGTACCCGTATAGAAGTTAAGACCTTGTGTAGTTTTAAAAATAGGTTGGATAAATACATGAGTGGGTGTTGGGTGGGTAAGAGTTTGGACACCTGACTAGCTTGTGCCACTAGGTCGGATTGCCGTGCTCCTCACTTAGGTCAAGGCATGGGCTTTAAGCTGGTGGTAGAATTGGACCTTCTGCTCGCACAGGCCAGTAGGCCTGTTTTGCAGTGTTTCCTCCTTTTTATTTATGTTCTTATTTACTTTTGCTTATTTAAATTAGTATCTACCCATCCCACCCTTATGTACAATCGAATACATAGCAATTCCTTGATTGCTTTCTGAGTGTGATAGGTGGAGACAAGTTCCTCAGCTAACTTCAACTTAGAATGTAACATTGTTATTTCCAACTAATTCCCATTATTTTGCCCTTATGCTGGTGAGGGGCTCTTGATCAGTTCAAATGGACTTATTGTCCCCTAGCTTTTTTCGAATTTGAAAAATAACCCATTATGCCTTTGAAGTCGTACATTCCATACTCAGAATTAAAATTTCCACTGCTTAAATATAAAAATTGTTAACGCACAAATCTTCAATGATGATGCATTGCATGAAATAGATGGAAAACGTTGCATTATTTTGGATTCTGATGCAACTAACTGAAAATGCTTTTCTAGTCAACTATTGACCGATGTGTTTTGTTTGAAATAACTGGAGAATGTCTCTTTGGTTAAAAATGAGTCCGGCAGTGTCTAACCAGATATGGTTAAATCAACTTATTGTTTTTTTCAAGTGTCTGTAACATTGATGCGCCATAAACTAATTTACTGTTTATGGTGAGGACCTGGGGTTTGGAGTTACTAGATGTTTGTGTACATCCAGTTGTTTTGGTGCTTTCTTTAGTTTAGTTTCTTTAGTTTAGTTTTAGTGAGGTGTGGATCATGGTGAGGTGTGGATCATGGTGAGGTGTGGATCATGGTGAGGTGTGGATCATGGTGAGGTGTGGATCATGGTGAGGTGTGGATCATGGTGAGGTGTGGATCATGGTGAGGTGTGGTCATAGTTAGGTGTGGTAATAGTCAGGTGTGCTGGGTTTATGGTTCATGGTTTATGTTTCCGGGTGGTTGGATGGGCGGGTGTGATCATGGTCAGGTGTGGTTTGTTTCCAGGTCTCCATCCGTGGGCCCCCGGATGTCAACCTTTCCAGAAGTCCAGAAGTCCATCTGTGTCCCCTCAGATGAATTCCCAGGTGTGGATCATGGATCGTAGATGTGATCATGTGGAGGTCATAGTCAGGTCTGATCATAGGTGAGGTCATAGTGAGGTGTGGTCATAGTCACGTGTGTGATTTATGTTTCCGGTTATTTTGGTGCTTTCCCTAGTTCCGTCATGTGTCCAGAAGTCCCACCTGGTGTCTCCTCAAATGAACTCCATTCTCACTTTTCCCAGGTGGGCGGGTTAGGCTTGTTGTGTAGGGGGGTGGTTTGGGTTCTTTTGGGGTGGGCGGTGTGTGTGTGTGTGATCATGGTGTGGTGTGGGTTCATAGTCAGGGTGGTATGGTTTATGTTTCCAGGTCTCCAGCCGTGGGCCCCCAGAAGTCAACCCTTCCACATTTCCCACTCCCGGTTGTCTTGGTGCTTTCCCTAGTTCCGTGTGTCCAGAAGTCCACCTGTGTCCCCTCAGATGAACTCCCTTCCTCACTTTCCCAGGTGGGCGGGTGGCTGGGTGGGTTGTTGGGTGGGTGGGTTGGATGGGCGGGTGGTGTGTGTGTGTGTGTGTGTGATGTGTGTGTGTGTGTGTGTGTGATCATGGTTGGGTGTGGTCATAGTCAGGTGTGGTTTATGTTTCCAGGTCTCCAGCCGTGGGCCCCCAGAAGTCAACCCTTCCACATTTCCCACTCCCGGTTGTCTTGGTGCTTTCCCTAGTTCCGTGTGTCCAGAAGTCCACCTGTGTCCCCTCAGATGAACTCCCTTCCTCACTTTCCCAGGTGGGCGGGTGGCTGGGTGGGTTGTTGGGTGGGTGGGTTGGATGGACGGGTGTGTGTGATCATGGTGGGGTGTGGTCATAGTCAGGTGTGGTTTGTTTCCAGGTGTCCATCCGTGGGCCCCCGGATGTCAACCCTTCCACATTTCCCACTCCCGGTTGTTTTGGTGCTTTCCCTAGTTCCGTGTGTCCAGAAGTCCACCTGTGTCCCCTCAGATGAACTCCCTTCCTCACTTTCCCCAGGTGGGTGAGGTGGTTGGGTTTTTGGGTGGGTGGGTGAGTGGTTTGTGGGTCGTGAGTGGGTTTGTTTGGCGTGAGTGGGTTGTTGCGTGGGGGGTTGGTTGGGTGGACGGGTGTGTGTGTGTGTGTGTGTGTGTGTGTGTGTGTGTGTGTGTGTGTGTGTGTGTGTGTGTGTGTGTTGGTGGTGTGTGTGTGTTTGTGTTGTTGGCCCCTCCCTGTAACCTTGTTGGAATGGTATCTTGGGTCTTGTCTAGCTGGTCTACTGCCGAGACTGGTCCAGGTGGATGGAATTACAGGAGGGGACACAAGAAAAACTGCGTCCTGTAATTTACACCACCAAGACAGCTTGAACAGCAGACCAGCCAGAACAAGGACCAAGCTTGCTACCCAACTCGGCCACCAAGGTGGAGGTTTGGTTACTTAGTGATATCTCGGACTCTATTTTAAGTTTCAATTAAGTGTTAAAGTTGATTTTGTTTTGTTTTCCACTAATGCAGCTTTATAAAGTGTACCTGTGAATGTTTTATGTGTTATTTAGAAGTGTGTCCGATGTGTCATTCTGTCTTCCCACATGTAAATCTGCTACAAAAAAGTTGCAGGCTTTCTATTTTGCTAAAAAACATCATTTTCCTTATGAAAGACACTGAAACTTCCAAGTAACACAAGTGCATTCACACACAAACACGATAACCACGACACTGTATTTCTCTCGTCCCTTCTATCATCTAATATCTTTTGCGGAGGCAATTAAAACCAGAAATAAAGGGAAATTCTTTAGCCTAGTGGCTTTAATGAAACGTGTACTTTCCTACATCTTCCACAACAGTGTCTCCCACAATGGTATTTGTTTCCCAAAACAATTATGTTGACTCAAAATTCCCAAAAGTTTCACTTAACATTTCTCAGGAACATCACTCTCTCATCCACACTAAAATATCTCATTAATAAAGTCGACCTTCACGGTAGTCTACATTTGTGCAAGACAGGTATATAATACCGACAAGATGAAAATTAAGACACTTGTGCAACATCTGGTTATCTTTATTGTAGACGTTTCGCCATCCAGTGGTTTTATCAATACAGATTCTTGGACATAATTAGAAAACAGAAGAACTATATACAAAAGATGAGGTAATCAGTCCCTCAGCCTTGGAGGTGGTGTTTACAGCACCATGGTTGTAGAGATTCTGAAGCACAGTTAAGGAGACGGCGCCTCCCTAATCCATAGGCGTCAGTGAATAGGGACGCGTAGCAGACTGAGGGCATAGTCCCTGGTAGGCGGATTTCCAGTGGAAGTAGGTCCTTCCCAAATTGATGGTGCGAGTGTCGAGTCGTGAAGAAGCGTTCAAGTAGTGTCCTCTAAATCAAGATACATGATGTTGCCAGTGTGCTGACAAGTTGTGCAAGACAGGTATACAATACCGGCAAGATGAAAGTTAAGACACTTGTGCAACATCTGGTTATCTTCATTGTAGACGTTTCGCCATCCAGGTGGCTTTATCAATACAGATTCTTGGAATAATTAGAAACAGAAGAAAATAAATACAATTATGCACAAACCTGTCAGGCACTGCTTTATCAACACTAGTTGTTGATAGAGCATTTTGACGATTCGCCACTTTCCAGGTATAAAAGAATAAACATATGAACACACGACACAAAATATTATACTGTGGTATGTGAATATTATAGTACACACATTAGTATCGGAACATTAAAAAATGTGTAATTTCCAGGACTACGGGAATGATCATTCCATGTATGCTGCCTGATGTCTCTCTCTTTCGCCTTCCACCCTAAACTCTCCTCTCTCTCTCATCTCTCTCTCTCTTCTCTCTCTATTTATCTATCTATCTTTCACTCTTTCTCTCGCAGATCTCTCGTTCTCTCCGCGTTTGCGCAATAGCTAGAGGAGCTTCAGACCCGGGTGGTAATTGACCATATTATATATTTATGGACTTGAAATTGTTGACCCACGGGTAATGGATAACGAGGTTATTAACGTAGGAGTTCTGACGCAGACGGCAGGTGTACATTTAAGCTATAGATACTGAGGGATTGAACCTGGGAAACTATTAGACAAGGGTGAAATGTGATACACAGAAGCAATGTTGCACGAGATAGAATGTGAGCTCAAATGCAAAACTTATAACTGCTACAGATTTGCAGTTGGAATGATTGCAGAGTAGAGAGAAGAATTCAAATAACTACCTTTTGAACGTAACGGATCATATAAAATCTCTTTAGCGCCTGGAGGATAGATTAGGAGGAGAGTGAAGTACCAAGGCCATAGTTGTTAATGGTTTTAAAGAATGTTGACGATGTCTTGGTCATCATCCCAAGACGCCTCAACACTGTACAAACTCTTAAACAACATAGAATTTCCACTAAGTTCTCTATTGGAAGAGGAATTATACTGGAAAGTTACTAGTATAAATAAAACAAACTAGGCAAAGACGACCTTTTGCATTTCAGTTATATTCGCAGGTTATTTCGCACGCTTTCTCCAATCTATATTATCCCTCCACTTTTATTACTGACTATAGGATAAAGGCTCAGAAAAAGATCACATATAGCTAGTCAACAAACGCACACGAAGAAGGATTCATCGTATTGTTTGGTAACCAATTCCGTTTTGAACATATAACATAATATTGTTAAGAGTTATACGAAAAAAACAGCACACATCCCCTATGGGTCGTCTGACAAAATTTGTTGGGAAATCTCAAGAAGTACCACACAAAGAAACTTTGCGAAACACTGCTTCGTTTGCCAGAGAAAATGCCTTTTTTGAACAATTCCTTGTGCTATTCATCGAAAACTTGTGGACATTTCATGGACTTTTCAGAAGATCATAGTTCATCAGGAAGTCCGTTCGTCGCAGCAGGACGGTGTTTTGAAAGGTTCTCTCTCATCACTATAGCACCACCCTTAAACTCAGTATATAGGGAGAATCATTATATCTAGATGGATTCTTAGGACACATGAAACCTGGGAAAGGTAGGATGGAATGGAATAGAACAGGAAGTGGAGAAGGGAGATTCTGAGGGGACACAGATGGACTCCGGACATATGAACCTGGGGAAGGTAAGGATAGTATAGGACAGGAAGTGGTGAAGGAGAATATTGAGGAGACAAACAGGATGGACTCCTGGTGACACATGGACCTGGGGAAGGTAGGATGTATAGGACAGGAAATTGGGAAGGGAGAATATCTGAGGGGACACGATTGACTTCTGGAACCAAGAACCCTGGGAAATGAAGGACAGTGTAGGACAGGAGTGGGGGGAAGGGGGAATATCTGAGGGGACACAGATGGAATCCTGGATACATGGAACCTGGAGAATACTTAGATGCAAGTTCAATGAGTGGGGACACAGTCGGACACATGAACCTTCGGGAATCATCAAAAACTGGCCTCCACGAGACAAACTAATAAGAATAATAATAATTATAATTATAATAATTATATAATGCGGAGATCGATCCTGTTCTATATAGTATGTGTTTCTATTCAGTATGTCAGTAATGTCAGCTAGGTCTGTACTTGTAGAAAAAATTATATAGTTATTATTTAATATCTTATATTACAGAGATTCATCAAGGTAAGCTAGCTTCATACGTCAGGCTTCCTTTGTTCAACATAAGTGACATTACAAATCGTTATCAAAGACTCACACAATCATATCTAATGACACAGTTGACATCACTCATCGCCCCCCCCCCCCTTTTCAAAGACACAGTGACATTCACTCATCGTTATTTAAGACCTCAGTGGACATCAACTAATAGTTATCTAAGACTCAGTGACCATCACTCGGCGTTAAGATTCAATGACAACACTCATCGTTATCAAGATCCAGTGGACAATCACTCATCGGTTATCAGTGACATCGTTTGTTAATATATCAGAAAGATTGATTCTTTAGTTAAGGAACTGATCCCAACAATTATACTATAGAGACAATGTTTGGTTGCACCCAGTCTAAACTTAATGGGTAAATATAATACTTAATGGGTAATGTCGTGTCGTGAAGTTACATCAACCATTACATATTGGACGCCGTTCAGAAGAGGAATGAACTCAATAAAAGCACTTAAGGTTTCTCTTCAGAAAATCCTGATTGACGTAAACTGGCTGATGTGGAGCGTAAAGAGACGCCATGATGGTTGCGGTTCCTGGAACCCAGGAACTAACTTGACGTTGACAATAGTATCAAAACTTTTATAATTTTTGTATGCCACAGGGCCTTGCTATCTCAGCGTAGTAACAACATATATCCGAAAATATTGTTGAGTGGATTGTGTATGAGTAATTACACCCAAATAACATCAGTCTGAATGAGAGGTCTAAAATTACAACACTTAACATCCTGATGATCTAACTTGACCACCAAATCCTACCTTCTTTTATTCCGTTGTTTTTTTTTTCTTTGAAGGGAGGTTGCATTGTTTTGTGCTATATTAGTTTTGTCATACATTTTATTATGTAATATATGGCATTCACAAGTCAGTGAAAAAAAAATCCAAATTTTTTTAAATAAAAATGTAAATTTTTAGCAAAATGCACCCCAAAATTAATTCATACCTTTAAGAGACCAATATCCTAAAATACACAATCACATTAATCTCAAGATGAAATATAAAATTATCGTTATGGAAGGTCTTGAGTGAGTCAGATCAACACTCAGAAATTATCCTCGAAAAACACAATTTCACTTATTAAATAATTCTTCATAAAAGCACCTTTAAGGAAGATAACAGTAGCAAGTAAGTTTTATGTTGGCTTAGTCCATAACATACAAGTTTTTAATAATGGCCAAGAAGGCACACGGCTGTTATAGCCATATATAAAAGTACATAATATTAATTTAAATTAGGGGAACCGAAAAAGTAAATTATCTCACAAACTAATTTTATTAATAAAATCGGAACCTTCTACTAACCTTAACTTCAGTTCTACTAACCTTAACCTCAGTTCTACTAACCTTAACCTCAGTTCTACTAACCTTAACCTCAGTTCTACTAACCTTAACTTCAGTTCTCACCTTAACTTCAGTTCTACTAACCTACCTCAACAGATTGCTTCCTCTGAGGAAAACACATCAGGACTAAAAGTTTAAAGATCGCCACTGAAGATTGATGATGCCTTTCCTAATTTCTACATGTAAGTCAAGAACAATGCTTAACGCGCCTCTGGAATAGTAGGCATTTAAATTCCAATCAAGAAAAAGAAAGAAGAGTCCAGTTTGGGTTAAGAACCCCTCACCAGTGTCAAGGGTTAGGTTAGGTAAGGTTCGTCAGGAAACAGGACAAGTGTTTCCTGACGCGGGTCTTCGATGATGACCCGCTGTTGGAGCTTTTGGTCATCTGACCGAGGCCTTCCGCTGGCTTACCGGTCCACCCCCTTTAAATATTATGGTAGTGTCATGGGAAAATAATGTAATACTGTAAAGTAATTCTAAACCATTTTGAGAAGAATAGTTGTGGTACAGCAGCTATCCATTCCTGGGGTTAAATCCGAGTGGGAATCTGTAACAAGTGGCGTTCCACAGGGATCAGTCTTGGGCCCGTTGTTGTTTATAATATATATCAATGATCTTGATGAGGGAATTACTAGTGATATGAGCAAATTCGCCGATGACACAAAGATAGGTAGGATAACTGATTCAAACGTAGATGTTATGGAACTTCAGGAGGATTTAAACAAACTCTACTCTTGGTCAGAAAAGTGGCAGATGCAGTTCAATGTAGATAAATGCAAGGTTCTGAAGCTTGGGAGTGCCCATAACCCTAGTACTTTAAGTAAATGATGTAGAACTTAGCCATACAGATTGCGAAAAGGACTTGGGGGTTATGGTGAGCAGCAATTTAAAACCAAGACAACAATCCCTTAAGCTACGTAAAAAGGCAAATAGATTACTGGGATTTATATCAAGAAGTGTAAGCAAAAAGTCCAGAGGTCATACTGCAGCTTTTTTAAATCTTTTGGAAAGGGCCCCTCACCTAGATTTGCAGCTCAGTTCGGGGCTCCATATTTCAGAATGGATATAAATTCGTTAAAAAATATTCAGCTTTAGGTTTGACTAAATTTAATAAATACCCATTAGAAATCTTCCTTTGAAAAAAAGTTAAAAAGGACTCTTAAGTTACATTCTTTGTTAGACGAAGAATGAGGGGGGGCCCTGATCGAAGTTTAAGTGTGAAAAATTGGTATTAAAAAAGGGGGGAAAATTAATAAGGTCTTGAGGATGTTTTCCCCAAAAAGAGAACCCCGGGTAATGGTTTTTTAAATTAGTAAGTTTAAAATTTAAAAAGGACATAGGAAAGTTTTGGGTTTGGGAAAAATGGGGTAGTGATGAGTGGAACATTTCTATTTTGTTGGGTTATTGAGGCTGGGACTTTGGGTAGTTTCAAATTTGGGTTGGTTTAAATAATGAGTGGAAGGGGTTGGATTTGAGGGGGGGATTTTCACATCAGAGCTTTTTTTCTTGGGTGGAAAATTAAAAAATTGGGGTTGGGCAAATTTTTTGTTAGTGGGTTTAAATTGTAAAGGACCTGCCTAGTTGGGCCAACAGACCCCCCTGCAGTTTTTCCTCTTTCTTTTTGTTCTTATTTTAAACCAGTGGAGAAAATTAAAAAACACAGGAAAATTACTACTGTAACATGCGGGGAAATGCAAAATAAAAAAACCCTTTAAATATTAGTGTTTTGTATTGCCTTTTGATTATCCCAAAGGGAATGAATATGTCAAAAATTGTGATTGATCGAGTGACGGAAAAAAAAAAAAATAAAAAATGAAAAAACCCTTTTTAAAAAAGTACCTCATAAAAACCAATTTAGAACAACCCCCAAAACTGTACAGTTCGGGAAAACACACAAGAACAAAACTGTAACAAATAAAAAAAAATACAGTAACATAAGCAGAACAGTACAGCAGTACAAAAAATATCACACAAGAACTTTACAAGAAAAATTTACAATAAAATAAGGGAAAGGGGTGGGGAAAAAGGAAAACATTTAAACATAAAACAGCAATATTGAAGAAAATTAAAGACAGGTTGAAAGGGCCGGGTTGTAACATCAAATCAACAATCATTTTGTCGAGGGGTTTTGGACTCCCCCAGTTTGTACATCTTATTTTCTTTTTTTTTATTGTGTTTGTGAATTTTTTTCCTAAATAAGTGAATTTTGAGAGAAGTGAAAAACGGGAAAAATTAAAAAATTATGTAATAATTAAAAGAATGTTTTCTTGCTATTTTCCAGAAACAAGACTCTCTCAACGGGTTACTTCTTATATCTTAAATTTTATCATTGGGGTACCCTAAAAAATACTAGTAACAAATTCTACCCCGATTATTCAGAATTCTTTTAAAATATATAATATAATTTAAATACAAAAAGAAAATCACATATAAATTCAAATCACTTAAAAAAACTGCAAAAAACACAGTCATTACTCAAAAACACAAATCATTACTGCAAAACCCCAAACCACCGCAAACCCTAGATCATAAATATTGTTTTTCAAGTAGGAGGTAATTTATCTTTGAAATTTTTTAATTTTGTCTGGGTGAACCAGCAGGTCCCTAAAACCCCACACTCTAATATACTATAGAACAGTACACTTTAAGGAGAGGTTTTGGGTTTATGATGTCTGTGTTAGAAAAATTTCACTTTTGTGCATGAGAAATTTTTCCCCCACATTGAGTACACGGGGTTGGATTTTTAAATATTTTCGTTTTGAAGATTGAGACACTTATGCAGCATATTTGGGGAAATTTTTTTTCAGGAAACGTTTCGCCACAAGTGGCTTCTTCAGTCCAATACCAAAAGGAGGAAGGGCGTGGGGAGGAGGAGAATAGGTAATCAGTCGCCCCCAACCTGGAGTCCATGTGTTCAGTCCATCAATTTTGTTGAATGTACAGCATAGGGCCGTAGACGTGGCTTATTTTATGTTTTTGATGTGAGGTGAAGCAGGCGGAGGGGGGGGTCATAGTTGGGACCATCCCCTAGTTTGAAGTTGGTTTTTCGTCCCCAAAGGTTTTAAAAAAGTGTTGAAAAATTTTTGTAAAAAAGATCCCCTTTTTATTTTTCTGCAGTGTCTGACAGTTGTGATGAATGGTTTGAAAAAACAAAAAAAACTTTTCAGCATATGGGAAACTTTTTCAAAAATTTTTTCCCCCCCCTTGGTTCCCCTTTGACAAACAAAAAGGGAAGGGTAAAAGGAAGGGTGTGGTTCATCCCTCCCTACAGGGGATATAAACCAACGTTAAAGCCCTAGGGGTTGACATTTAAAGTTGATGGACTTTAACAAGGGGGCCGGGGGGGAGGGGATTCCATTCCCTCCCTTCCAAATTTCTTTGTAAAGGGTTTAAAAGTGTTTTGGGGAAAACTTTTAAAAAGATTCCCTTATGCTGCCGTGTCTTCAATTTAATTTTGGTTTTTTAAAAAAAAAATCACCCCCTATTTGGGGTTCAAAAATTTTTTTTTAAATTTTAGAAAATGTTGGTTCAAAGGGGGCCCGGGGGGGTTTAAAAACCCCCGAATTTTTCCATTTTATATTTCCCCCCAGGGGAACACCAAAAAATTTTGGGGTTGGGGGGGGTGTTTTTGTTTGGGGGTTGGGGTGGTGGTGTTGTTTGTGTGTTGGGTTGGGTTTTTGATTAAAAAAAAATTTGGGGGTAAAATTGGAAAAAGTGGAAAGTTTGTGGGCCTTCAAGGGGTTCTTTTGTGGGAAATAAAAAGGGCCCCAAACCGTTTTGAAAAAATTGGGAAAGAGGTTGGGGAAAACCGTAAAGGTTCCCAAAACTGTGTTTTTAAACCCCCAGTTTTAACTTAAACCCAATCACTATCGAAGCTTCCCAAATGACCTGGGATTTTAAAATCCCTTTTTTCCACCCCCGGTGTTTGTTTGTTTGAAAAAAGCCACTGAGTTGGGGAACGTTAAAGGTTTCCTTAACACTTTTTTTTAACCTTTGGGGAAACTATAATTTTTTCCACTATGACCCCGCCTCCGCCTGCTTCCCCTCACACCCCTACAGTATATAAGCCACGCCCTACGGCCCTATGCTGTACATTCTACAAGATTGATGGACTGAACACATCGACTCCAGGTTGAGGGATGTTTACTCATTCTCCTCCTCTCCTTACCCTTCCTCTTTGTATTGGACTGAAGAAGCCACTGTGTGGCGAAACGTTTCCTGAATAAAGATTTCCATATGCTGCATAAGTGTCTCAATCTTCAACTTGTCGGTTTTTCAAACCATTCATCACAATTTTAATACGTGTGCTGGGCAAATTGTTTTTTATATATATTCTAGAGGTCTGGTCTCAGACGGGGCCTCGGGGGCCCATTTTGTATATTATCCACAGTGGAACGAGAGAATTGGTGTGTGTGTGGGGTGTGTGTGTGTGTGTGTGGTGTGTGTGTGTGTGTGTGGGGTGTGTGTGTGTGTGTGTGTGTGTGCCCCTTTGTGATTGCTTCATTTTAGTGTAAGAGGTTGATGAGTGTTTTTTATATATGTTTGTGTGTGCGTGCAGTTTTTGTTTTTTTTTGCGTGTATGAATGATGGTGACCAGCAGGCTGCCGTTGCACAAATGTCCCAAATGAGAGTGAAAATAAAGTGGGGTGTAAGTTTTTTTGGGTTTACAGATATACATAAAAGTTACACAAATGATCATGCAAAGTAACTATGCGTAAATTACCCAGGAAACCTAAAAAAGTCAGACAAAGTGATGTATTTCCATTGTTTGTAACTCACTGTGAGTCTTGCGAATATACAGGATAAATAACCAAATGAAAATAAGAAGTTCAACACTTATTACAGTTCTCGTGGAGGTGGACAAACACACTAACAAACGAGCACTCATAAACACACACAAAAACATTCACAACACACTTGAACTGCTAATTAAGTAAAAAAAACTTATATTTAATGCAAAAAAAATTGTATAATATAAAAAACAACTTCCAAAATTTCACTGAGTGACCAGGCCTTGTGGGCGAACGGAGTAGCTTGGCTGCGTTGGCTGATTACGGTCTAGACTGTCTTGGTTTATGTATTTACAGGAAGCAGTTTCTGTGTGTCCCCTCCTGTAAAATTCCCCCACCTGGACAGTCCCCTACCGTAGACCCCGCTAAACAAGGCCTCGTTCTCATCTGGCTAGATCACGGAGGGATACATAACCTGGGGAAGGCTGAGGCTGGAAGATATCCTAAGGGAAGTGAGGAAGGGGAGACATCCGGGGGCCCACGGATGGATTCCTGGACACATGGACCTGGGAAAGGCAAGGATACCTTGGGGAAATGGGGAAGGGGGAATATCTGAGGCGGACAGATGGACTTCTGGACTCATGGACCTGGGAAAGAAGGAGATACTGGTTGCTAAGGCAGACCCTGGGGAAGTGGGGAAGGGAGAACATCTGAGGGGACACGGATGGACTCCTGGGCACATGGACCTGGGAAAGCGAAAAAAACCCTTGGGAAGGGGGGGGGAAAATCTAGGCGGATCCTGGGAAAGAAAAGATATGGGTTTTAAAGGAGACCCCGGAAAGTGGGGGAAAAGGGGAAATCGAGGGACACGGTTGGACTTGGACACAGGACCTGGGAAAAGGGGAGAGCCCTTGGGGAAGGGGGAAGGAGGGGGGAAAATTACGGTCCTGGGAAAGAAAGGGGTACTGGTTGCTAAGCAGACCCTGGGAAAATGGGGAAGGGAGAACATCTGGGGGACACGGATGGGACCCTGGACAATAGATGGAAAGGCGAGAGCCCTTGGGGAAATTGGGGGGGGGGAGGGGGGAATATCTGAGGCGGACTCCCTGGGGAGAAGGGTATGGTTGCTAAGGGGACCCTGGGAAAATGGGGGGGGGGGAAAATCGAAGGGGGCACGGATGGACTTCCCGGGCACATGGACCTGGGAAAGGCGAGAGCACCTTGGGGGAAATGGGGAAAGGGGAGGGGGGGGAAAATCTAGGCGGACTCCTGGGAGAAAAGGAGATACTGGTTGGTAAAACAGACCCTGGAAAGGGGAAAGGGGGAACATCTGAGGGGACACGGGGTTGATCCCGGGCACATGGGGCCCGGAAGGGAGGCACCTTGGGGGGGTGGGGGGAATGGGGGGGGGGGAATATCTGAGGCGGACTCCTGGGAAAGAAGGAGATACTGGTTGCTAAGGCAGACCCTGGGAAAGTGGGGAAGGGAGAACATCTGAGGGGACACGGATGGACTCCGGACACATGGACCTGGGAAAGGCGAGAGCACCTTGGGGAAGTGGGGAAGGGAAGGGGGGGAATATCTGAGGCGGACTCCTGGGGAAAGAAGGAGATACTGTGTGCAAGCAGACCTGGGAAAGTGAAAGGGAGAACATCTGAGGGGACACGGATGGACTCCCGGACACATGGACCTGGGAAAGGCGAGAGCACCTTGGGGAAGTGGGGAAGGGGGGGGGAATATCTGAGGCGGACTCCTGGGAAAGAAGGAGATACTGGTTGCTAAGGCAGACCCTGGGAAAGTGGAGAAGGGAGAACATCTGAGGGGACACGGATGGACTCCCGGACACATGGACCTGGGAAAGGCGAGAGCACCTTGGGGAAGTGGGGAAGGGGGATAATATCTGAGGCGGACTCCTGGGAAAGAAGGAGATACTGGTTGCTAAGGCAGACCCTGGGAAAGTGGGGAAGGGAGAACATCTGAGGGGACACGGATGGACTCCCGGACACATAGACCTGGGAAAGGCGAGAGCACCTTGGGGAAGTGGGGAAGGGGGGAATATCTGAGGCGGACTCCTGGGAAAGAAGGAGATACTGGTTGCTAAGGCAGACCCTGGGAAAGTGGGAAGGGAGAACATCTGAGGGGACACGGATGGACTCCCGGACACATGGACCTGGGAAAGGCGAGAACACCTTGGGGAAGTGCGGAAGGGAAGGGGGGGGAATATCTGGGGCGGACTCCTGGGAAAGGAGGAGATACTGGTTGCCAAGGCAGACCCTGGGAAAGTGGGGGAACATCTGAGGGGACACGGATGGACTCCTGGACACATGGACCTGGGAAAGGCGAGAGCACCTTGGGGAAGTGGGGAAGGAAAGGGGGGGAATATCTGAGGCGGACTCCTGGGAAAGAAGGCAGACCCTGGGAAAGTGGGGAAGGGAGAACATCTGAGGGGACACGGATGGACTCCCGGACACATGGACCTGGGAAAGGCGAGAGCACCTTGGGGAAGTGGGGAAGGGAAGGGGGGGAATATCTGGGGCGGACTCCTGGGAAGGAAGGAGATACTGGTTGCTAAGGCAGACCCTGGGAAAGTGGGGAAGGGACAACATCTGAGGGGACACGGATGGACTCCCGGACACATGGACCTGGGAAAGGCGAGAGCACCTTGGGGAAGTGGGGAAGGGAAGGGGGGGAATATCTGAGGCGGACTCCTGGGAAAGAACATCCACAACATTCACAGTGTTTCTAGAAACACTAGAAACACTGTGAATGTTGTGGATGTTTCTAGCGTAACACTGTAGACGTTGTGGGTGTTTCTAACGTAACACTGTGAGTGCTGACAACGTTTCTAGCGTAGCACTGTGAATGTTGTGGATACTTCCAGCGGAACACTGTGAATGTTGTGGATGTTTCTAGCGTAACACTGTGAATGTTGTGGATGTTTCTAGCGTAATACTGTGGAGGTTGTGGATGTTTCTAGCGTAACACTGTGAGTGCTGTGAACGTTTCTAGCGTAACACTGTGGACGTTGTGGGTGTTTCTAACGTAACACTGTGAGTGCTGACAACGTTTCTAGCGTAGCACTGTGAATGTTGTGGATACTTCCAGCGGAACACTGTGAACGTTGTTGATACTTCCAGGCGGAACACTGTGATGTTGTGGATACTTCAGCGGAACACTGTGAATGTTGTGGAAGTTTCTAGTGTAACACTGTGAATATTTTAATGGATTGTTTCTAACGTAACGCTGTGAGTGCTGTGGATGTATTCTAACTTAACATGTGAATGTTGCGGAAGTTCTAGTGTAAAACTGTGGATGTTGTGGATGGTTTCTAGCGTAAACACTGTGAATGTTGTTGGATGTTCCTAGCCGTAACGCTGTGGATGTTGTGGAGTTTCTAGTGTAACACTGTGAATGTTTGATGGATGTTCTAGCGTAAAAAAAACACTGTGTATGTTGTGGATGTTTCTAGTGTAATCACTGTGAATGTTGTGGATGTTCTAGGTAACACTGTGAATGTTGTGGATGTTTCTAGCGTAACACTGTGGATGTTGTGGATGTTTCTAGCGTAACACTGTGGAGTTGTGGATGTTTCTAGCTGTAACACTGTGAATGTGTGATTTTCTAAGCGTATACACTGTGATGTTGTGGATTTTCTAGGAACACTGTGAATGTTGTGGATGTTTCTAGCGTAACACTGTGGTGTGTGGATGTTTTAGTGTAACACTGTGAATGTTGTGGATGTTCTAGTGAACACTGTGATGTTGTGATGTTTCTAGGTAACACTGTGGATGTTGGGATGTTCTAAGTAACACTGTGGATGTTGTGGATGTTTTATGAACTTACTGATGAATGTTGTGGATGTTCCTAGGAACACTGTGGATGTTGTGGATGTTTTTATGTAACACTGTGATGTTGTGGATGTTTAGTAGAAAACCTGTGATGTTGTGGATGTTTCTAGGAACATGTGATGTTGTGGATGTTTCTAGGTAACACTGTGGATGTTGTGGATGTTTGTAGTGGAACATGTGGATGTTGTGGATGTTTGTAGTGGGAACACTGTGATGTTGTGGATGTTTGTAGGGAACACTGTGGATGTTGTGGATGTTTGTAGTGGAACACTGTGGATGTTGTGGATGTTTGTAGTGGAACACTGTGGATGTTGTGGATGTTTGTAGTGGAACACAGTGGAACTTGCACATGGCAATAATTCACAAATTTTGTCCTGGTTTACCGTACACGAGCGTTGAAATTGAAATCCGTTGAAATTCAAAAAGCTTGAAATAGAAAAAGGACCAGAGACCCACTCAAAGGTCCCGAAGGTTCCAGATAGGGAAATTAGATAAAAAACAATTACGTATATGGAAAAACAACAGATTAACATATCTGGTAGGTCAAAAGAGAGACATCTACAGGAGAATAAATAAGGCAGAAGGGCACTTAAGAAATCAGTATATTCAATTAAAAACGAAAAATTTAAAAAAACGGAATAAGAAAGTCAAAAGACATTATGAAGTTAAAGTCGCAATGAACTCGAGGAATAACTAAAGATTCTTTCATGTAAATAAGAGAAAGATTTGGACAAGACGATCCACTTAAAAGTTGCTCAGGGAACGACTGATAAAAATAAAAGGACACAAGTGGGAACTAATGTGACATTTTATTTTGGCAACGTTTCGCTCACCAGGGGCTTTGTCAAGCCGTTACAAATTAAAATGGGCACAGAGGGTATATATAGGCTTAGAGTGAGGTGCAATACAGTGGTAGAACAATTAAATTGCACATGATTTAAAAGGATAAAAAAGCTAATTGTAAGTTAATTGTTCTACCATAATTATAATTTCTACTACTGCTACACCCTGCAATATTAAATTTTCACTACTACTACCACCTACAATATTATATTACTACTACTACTACCACCAACAATATTATATTACTACTACTACACCACCTCAATATTATATTACTACTACTACTACCACCTGCAATAATTTTATTAAATACTAACTACTACCACCTGCAATATTAATTACTACTACTACTACCACCACAATTTATATACACTACCACCTCAAATTATATTACACTACTACA
>NC_069432.1:43924015-43968434 GCF_026875155.1 Cherax quadricarinatus
AGGGAAAACCCCACAGTCATAGTGAAAGGGTTGTGAAGCAGATAGACCGACTGAAGAAAAATAAGTCCCCGGGGTCCTGATGGGGTTTTTTTTCAAGGGTTTTTTAAGGAATGAAAAATGGAAGTCGGGAAAAACCTTTAAACTAATTTTTTTAATTTTTTCCCCCTTAAAAACGGGTGTATTTTCCGTTATGTGGAAGATGGCTAATGAAATTTCCCTATTTTTAAAAACGGGGGACAAGTCAAAAACCGAAAAAATTAAAACCGCCCAAATTAAGGGGACCTCAATTGTGGGAAAAAATTTTACTAGAGCCCAATTATACTGAGATTAAAAGGGAAGCCATCCGATAAGCTTTGCTTGTTTAAAAGGAAAACTCAGCATGGATTCAAAAAGGGGCCGGGCCCTTGTCTAACTAATTTTTTTTAACTTTCTTCAGAAAAAGGCCTTTTGGGGGCCTTTTGGACCAAAATTTAAAAAATTTTGATATTTTTTTACTTAGTTTTTAGTAAGGTTTTTGATAGATTTCCCGCCCCATAAAATTTTTTAAAAAAAAGTGGCAGCTCATGGCATTGGGGGAAGGGTGCCCCTCGTGGATCGAATCATGGCTCCACAGACGGGAAGCAGGGGTGTCCAAAAATTTGGGGTTTTAAACCCCGAGGGGGATCAGTAACAATTTCCCTTTTCCACGGGGATCTTTTTGGGGCCCGTTTTGTTTATAATAATACAATGATCTTGTAAGGAATTATTTGTGTATGGCAAATTCGCCGATGAAAAAAAAGATAGGTGGGGGGAAATAATTGATTAAAAAACGTAGATGTTGGGAAAAACTTCAGGAGGATTTAGACAAACCTACTCTTGGTCGAAAAGTGGCAAAATTGCAGTTCAATGAAGATAAATGAAAGGGGTTTAAAGGGCTGGGAAAAGTGCCCCAAAAACCCTAGCATTTATAAGTTAAATAATGTGGGAACTTAGCCTTACAGATTGCAAAAAGGGACTTGGGGGTTAGGGAAACCCGGGGCCCCCCTTTAAAACCCAAAGGGCCCAGAAATTTCCCTAAGCGTACGTAAAAAGGCAAATAGTTTACGGGGATTTGATCAAAAAAGTTTAAAACAAACAGAAGTCCGAGGTCATACGCAGCTTTAACCCTCATTAGTAAGGCCTCCCTAGATTATGCAGCTCAATTTTGGTCCCCCATATTACAGAATGGGCATAATTTTGTTAGAAAACTTTAGCGTAGGATGCTAAAAAAAATACATAGCATTTGGAAAAAACTTCCTTTATAAGAAAGATTGAAGACTTTTAAGTTACATTCACTTGTTTGCCCAAGAATTTAGGGGGGACCTAACCCAAGTGTATAAGTGGAAGATAGGTATTATAAAGGGGGGTATTAACCAAAGGGCTTGGGATATTCTCCAAGAGAGAACCCGAAAATAATGGATTTAAAAATTTGTAAGTTTTTGATTTTGGGAAGGGCATGGGAAAAAATTGGTTTGGAAAAAAGGGAGTTTTGAGGGAACATCTACCTAGTTGGGGTTTTTGAGGCTAGGACTTTGGGTAAATTTCCCAAAATTTAAAGGTTTTGGGTAAAATACATTAGTGGGGGGGGGTTGGATTTTAGAGGGACTTGCACATCGGAGCTTGTTTCTTGGGTGGCAGGGAAAAATTTGGGTTTGGGCAAATGTTTGTTATGGGAAAAAATTTTAAAGGACCTGCCTTGTTGGGCCAACAGGCCTGTGCAGTGTTCGCCCCTTTTTTATGTTTTTTAGGGTTTTATTAAAATTTAAAATTAAAAAATTTGGAAAAACAAACCCAAAAAAAAAAATTTTTTTGACTAAAATACAAAAGAAGGTGCCAGTAGATTTTACAAAAAATTGATAAAAATTAAACACAAAAAAAAACCAATTAATTATGAATCTTTTTCGGAAAATTTTTTTGGGAAAAAAAGCCCCGGGGCCCGGGGGGAGAATCCGGCGAATAAAAAAAAAAATAACAAAAGGGTTATTACATACTACAAAAAATGAACCCTTTGGGGCATTTACCCATATTAAGATAAATCAGTATTTCGTAAAACGCAACCTCTCTGATGCAATTTATGAAAAGGGTGTTCGTAGCGGGGTCCCTAGCGCCCCTCAGCTCACACCCCCAAGGCCCGGGGGTTTTAAGTTCCGGGGTATGGGAGGAAACATTAGGACGTTTTTTCCCCCCAAGGGCCCAATGTTTGCCCAATGAACTATAAGTAAAATGGGAAGGGGGTACCGTAGTTCGTTTCCCCGGGGGGGAGGAAACTTTTTTCGACGCTTTTCCATACACCTCTTTTTTGTTAAACCTGGGAATTTGGTCCCGGGGTTATTTAGTCAACGGGGTTTTGGGGTCGCACCGGGGGGGCAAGATTGGGCCCCCAGGGAAAAAAAAGACACAGTCCTCAATGAAGCACTGCCTTTTTTTGGGTTATCCAGGGGGGCTAACCTCCGGGGTTAAAAAAAATTCCGAAAAAAAATTTTCCTTATACATCTTTCCGGGGGGTTTTTTAGTTGACGTTGTGGGCAGGATCCTGGGACTAAATTGCCCGGGTTTGCCCGAAATGTTTCGGGCATAAATTGGGCTTTCAAATATAATAACACGTCCCTGACATCAGCTGGGGCCTTTACATCCCCAAAAAGTTTTCTTGTGGGAAATATTTTAAAATTATTAAATTTTTGTATATGGGTTTCTTGGGCGCTACGGGGAAAATGCAAAAATTTCAATTTAAGTCTGCCATATTATTTAAAATTTTATAACTGGTATAATCAATTTTTTTAAATAGTGTTGGAATAAAAGGTGTTAAGTAAGTTTTTTCAGGTAAAAAAAATACAGTTACTAAATTATCTTTCATAGCAGCATATGTGTAGAGAACCTAGGAAAAACTAAAAAAAATCAGACAGAGTGACTTTTTTTCCATTGGGGCCCTTTTTGGGACCCCAAAATGGAAATCACCCACGCCCCAAATTTTTTTCCAAGAAAGCTGAATTACCCAGGATGCTAAAGGAGCTTTTACAGAAATTCATCTTTGGGGAAATTAAACCCGTAGGGGCCCATAAAGCAACGGGCTGGCGCATTTTAAAAAGGGCCAGGAACCCGATAAAATTTCCCAACAAGTAGCCGGTGTTGGTGAGTAAACTACCTTTTAAGGGTTTAAAAAGGATAAACGCCTCTGCGGCTCGGTCTCAAACAAGGTTTTTTTGGGACTGCCTGGTCAGCATGTTTTGGTTTTTTTTAAATTTTTGGAAATCAGAAATTTGCACAAACATGTGCAATACAAAAAATATAATAAATTTAATAAAATGCCTAAACCCTTAAAACAGATGGGGCCCCAAAAAGGTTTTATATGGGGAAGGGGTTTGGGGAAAAATTGCATTTCTAATGATCATTATTTTACAAAAACGAAAATTTTAACAAAGAAAATTTTTAAAATTTTTCAGTTAGACAATGGGAAAATTTTTGGACCCCGGGTCGAAAAAAAATGCCCCCTTCGGTACCAAACCACTGTCAATCCAAAAGGTTGCTCGGGACCTTTTAATTATAAATGAAAATATACTTCACCGGGAATTCGGGAAAAATTAAAATTTTGTGGACTGAAATTTTAAATTTTTAAAAAAATTTTTTATATAAAACAATTTACAAAAACAAAAGGGAAAAAATATTTAAATTTCAAAAAACACTCACCAAATTGTGGAGTTTAATTGTAAATGAACAGGACCCCCCCTTTTTCCCCAAACATTTATAAAAAATTTTTAGGGGGCCAAAATTTTAAAACAAAAATTAAAAAAGTTTTCTGAGGTTCCTGGAGTTTTTTCCTGTCCTGCCCCCCCTGATATCTCAAGTTATGCAAAAATGGCACACCCAAACCCAATTTCCCCTTAAATTTAAATAAGAGAAAAGATAAAAATTTCTTTGGGGGAATTTTTAACCCCGGAGGGTTACCCACCCAGGAAAACCCAAGAAAAGTCATTTGCGCCCACGGGGCCCGGGTCTAACTTATTTCCATTGGGGCCCTTTAATCTTGCCCCCCAGGATGCGACCCACCCCCAGTCGACTAACACCCGGGTACCTTTTGCTGCTAGGTGAACAGGACAACAGGTGAAAGGGAAAACCGTGTCAAAATTTTTTTTCCACCCCCGGGAATCAAACCCCGGGGCCCCTCCGTGTGTGAAGCGGGAGCTTTACCACCGGGGCCACCCAATTTTAACCTCTAGGGGCAAAAAAAAAATTCTTCCCATTACCCCAACTTTCTTTTCAATTAAAAAAAACCCAATGGGGGACCTTCCCTCTTTTTTAAAATACACTTTTATTAAATCCCAATATAGGGCTTTCTATTTACCTTTTAAATTACCGTTTTTCCCGGGGAAAATATACAGAAATTTTCCCAAAAAAGGGTTTTAAAGGGTTGGCAGTTTTCCTAAAAAATTGGGGGGGGTTTTAAGGGTTAAAGAAAAAGGCTTATTTTTTGAAAAAAATTAAATGGGGTAATTACATTTTTTGATTTCCCTAAGTACAAAAAAAACCCAAATATCTTTCCCGGGGCATTTCGGGCAAAAATTGTCGTCATTTGAAAATTTTAAAATTAGTTTATATATGGAGGCTTTGGGGGTTTAAGGGGAATTTTGGAAAAAATTTAAAATTATGCCCTGAAATTTAAACCCCCGTTAAAACTGAAGCCTTTAAAGGCCGAGAAACATGTGAAAAACAAGGGGCCCATTTTTTGTAAGAAAACTTTTCGCCACACAGCAGTTTTTTTTTTTTTTTTTTTTTTTTTTGTAGACGTAGCTTTTATTGTATGTTAAAATTTCTGAGTTTCCATTTAAAAAAGGCCCTTGCTATAATTCTGAGTTGCAGCAGTTAGCATTTTTAAATTAAATTTGAGTTTGAAGCAGTTAAAACATGTTTAATTCTGAGATGAAGATTTTAGACTTTATAATTTCAGATCCCAGAAAGTTAACATTTATAATTCTGAATGAAGCAGTTAACATGTTTATTTTTTGGTTTGAAGCATTAAACATTTTAAAAATTCTGAGAGGGAAGCATTTTTAGAAAATTTTATAATTCTGAGATGAAGCAGTTAGACATGTTATAACCTGAGATAAAGCAGTTGGACATTTTTTAAATTCTGAGAAAAAACGTTGGGGAAAATGTTTAATTTCAGATGCAGCATTTAGACATTTATAATTCTAAAATGCAGCATTAGACATGTTATAATTCTCAGATGAAAGCAGTTGGGACATGTTATAATTCTCAGATGCACAGTTAACATGTTTTTAATTCTGAGATGAAGCATTTTTAAACATGTTATAATTCCCCAATGCAGCATTTTAGACAGGTTATAATTCTGGGGTTTGAAGCATTTTAGCCCATTTAAATTCTCAGATGCAGCATTTTTAGAATTTTTATAATTCGAGTTTAAACCCGTTGGACATGTTTTTTAATTTCAGATGCAGCTTTGGGACATGTTATTTTTCTCAAAAGCAGCAGTTTGACATTTTTTAATTCTCGGGATGCAGCATTTTAAGCCCTGTTAAATTCCCCCAGAGCAGCAGTTAGACATGTTTTAATTTTTCTGAATGAAGCAGTTAGAATTTTTTATAATTTTTAGTTTGCGGGCAGTTAGACATTTTTTAAAATTTTCTCAGATGCAGCGTTAACTTGTTATAATTCTCGATGCACGTTTAAAATGTTATAATTCTCAAATGCAGAAATTAGACATTTAAAATTCTGGGGGATAAAACAGTTAGACATGCTATAAATTCGAAAAATCGCATTTTAAAGACATGCTTTTAAATTAATGGGTACTTTTAAAAATTTCATTTGCATTTAGACAATAATTTTACCCTGGGAAACCAAATTTTTATCTGCAGGAAGGGGGAGGGAAAGGGGTTGGCAGAATGACTGGTTTAAAAATGGCGTCTTTTGGGAGAACAAAAATATGATTTTTCCCCAAATTTTTTTAAAGGGTTTAAACCCCGAGCTCCAATTTCTACAATACATGTAAAAAAGGTTTATACAGCCCTAGTGAATCAGTAACATACAAACTATATAAAAACCACTTGTTTGCAAAAACATTTCGGGCAAATTAGGTCATTTTCGCCCCAGGATGCGACCCCACACCAGTCGCCCAAACCCACCCGGGGTTCCCCATTTTACTGAGGGGAATCATAAAAAACCGGTATAAAGAAAACCCCAATATTTCTACCCTCGCTGGAAATGGGAACCCCGGGCCCTCCCCGGGTTTTGAAAGGGAAAAACATTACCCACCAGGCCAAGGGGCCCTTTGCATCGAACCAAAAATGGGCTATATTCAATATGAATTTTCGCTAAAACCTATCTTTCCTGAAACAAAGAGAAATGAACTTAGGTTGAAATTTTTTGCCTTAATTCGTTTTTTTTTTTCTCAGCAATATGCTTGATAAAACCTTTGTAAGGTTATCAAGCAGTTTACCTGCGGGGTTTGTCAGACCTCCACAACACAACTGTCTTTCAAGATTTTTTGTTATCCCAAAATTTAAAGGGGAAAGATCCTGGATTTTTCACCTTACGGTGACAAGGTAGATTTAGGGGGACAAATAAACATGATATTAGAAACATTTGGAACTGACGTTAAATTTTGGCTGTTTGTTCCTCCCCTCAATTTACACCGCAGACAAAAACCCTTACCGTCCAAAAAACAGTTATGAAAGGGAAAGCCTCGTGGGAAAGTGCTTATTATTTTGGGGTTTGGGTGTGAGAGATGGGGTAAGTGACCGTCACAGCTTAAACCTTCACCTTGGATCACTGCCCCAAACCAACCCCAAAAACCCCCCCAAAAACTTTTTTAAAATATTTTGTTTTAAAATTTAAAAATCCGTCGTATGCCCTGAAATGGTTGCTTAAATTTTTTTTTATTTTCAATTTTAATTCGAAAACCTTTTGGGTTTATTTTTTTGGGGGTTTTTTTTAAAAAACATCAAATATTTTTAAAAAATTTAAATTTTGCATTAGTTATATATTTTTTTATCACCCAAAAACTGAACAAATATATATCTGATGGAAAAAATTTCATAAAATTATTTTTTTATCTTATCATGTAAAAAATTTTGCAATATTCAGGGCACCCCTAAAAACCAGTCTTCAGTATTTGTGTAATAACTCAAAATTATACTAAACAAATACTACATCCCTAAAAAATTTTGCTGCACCACCCCAAAAAAATTTGGTGAACTCTTCGCCCATGGTTTTTCCCTGCCTATCATGAAATTTGTTTTAAAAATCCGGGGTTTCCCCAAAACGGGGGGTAAATTCCCCCCTGGGGGAAATTTTAAACCTTTTTTGGGGGGGGTAATGGAGGGGGTGCAGAAAAAAGTTATGAATTTGAAAATAAAAGAAAAAAATTGCGGTCCCCGGTATGAGGTTTTATTGTTAAACTATGTCTTAGTATTTAAAGTTGAAAGAAAACCTATTATAAGTAAGTAAAATTTAAAAACCAAAAAACAATAAAACAAAAAAAAACAATACCCAAGGTCTCCGTCATGGGCCCCGTGATGAGGGGGTGGTCACGGGGTTTACGGGGCCCAAAAAAAAGCTATCAATCCAAAAATTTTTCGTATTTACACTCCCATCTTTCAGGGTACTCTCTTGGATCGAAAAAGCCTGCCTGGAAATTCTGAATTTAGTTTTTTAAAAGATGTTTTAAAAAATTCGTCAACTTCTCAAGTCCAGAGATGTGAATTCGGCATATTCAAGGAGCTTTTAAAGGGGAAATGGGAGAGCAGTATAATTTCTGCTCTACCACACCCGAGCCCCGCGGGTTGTAAAGGAGGAAAAGGTTTGTACGTCGAGTCATTGAGCTCCAAAAAGCGTTCAGGAATTCCTGGGGAAAAAAAAAGGAAACTCCTTTTTTCTACCAATTCACCCGGGAAAGGGGTTTGGGTTCTCGACTTTGTTATTGGCTGACATATTTGCGGGGCTGAAAAAGTGGTTTTCGCAAACCCCCGGGCCCAAAACACGAATGGCTTTTATGCCCCTTTAAAACTTTACTTTCATTTCTGGGGGAAAATGAGACTCCCGGTTCGGGGTTTTGGGGAAAAAGGGGTGTCGCCCCGTTTTTTCCCCCCCTAACCAGTTTGTTTAGGGAGAATATCATGATACTGGTTTTAAAATCTACAGACCATCAACAAAGAAATGAGCGACCCTTTGAAGGGGGTTTTAAAAAGCATGCCTTTAATACTTTCCAGAGGTGACCAAGAAACAGCCCCTCTTCAGTGGATCATTCATCCCTTTTCTGTACCTGATGTTCCATTCCCTGAAGATGATTTTCCCCGCAAAGGAGGGTGGATCACAAGCGAAACCAATGAACCCCCAAAAATCGAATTTTCCCAAAAACCCAAAAAGCAGATTCCTTTTGGATTTCAAAATACCCGACTCCCAACTTGTCCAAGAGGGGCCCTTTAAGTTGTTTTGGGTTTTATTCTCAACAAAGTATCTGTGCAGAAGGGGTTTTTCAACCCGTGCTGGGGATGAAAAAAAAAAGAGGACTCGCTTGAATTTTTGCAAACGGGTGCCAAAGGGTGGGAAATTTAAACCCCGAACCAAGAAATTTCCCAAAATGCTTTAAGTATGCAAACCAATCCATCCCACTATGGGTTTTTTAAAATTTTGGTAATAGTCATTAGGGTGCACAATGTTTAATTTCCCAAAAAATAAAAGAAAATATCTCAAATGTTTTAATTTGCCCTTTTAAACAATAATAACAACATTTTTGAAAGGGTAACAGCTTTATATGGCAAAGTTAAATTGGGTTTTAAAAAGCTGAAAAAAATTTGGGAACCACTGCTTTAAAAAGATGTAAATTGGCAAAATTTTTAAAACATTAAAGGGTAGGGTTTATGGACCGAGAAATCGACTGTAGGTTTAGGGGCCCAAAAAAACCCCAAACCCTCCTCATTTTCCACTTTTCCCCCTGCATTAAAAACCCGAAGAATTTCCCCTGGTGGAGAAACGTTTCCGAATAAAAATAAACCCCGAGTTTCACAATTTTCTCCCTTTTATAACTTATCACTACAAATTGGACACCTTCTTCCTACATGTATAAGGATTTAAAAGGATCTGCTCACATGTACCGGCACAGGACATTTCTGGTTTTAAAATGTCACAAAAAACTCTAAAACGCCAGAATTTAATGAACATTTACACTTTAAACAGTTCAATAGAAAACAAAAAAAACCAAAATCTCTTAACTTATAAAAAAACCAAAAAGCCCGTCCCCAAAACCCCCAAACCAAAAAAACTATATAACAAACCCCCCTCTTCCAGTCAACCCATTATAAAACTTTACCATTAAAATACTTTAATTTTCCCTTCCTAAAGGTTGGCAAAACTGTCTTAAAATAAATGATATTCAATAATTTTTTTTATATAAGTTTTTTAAATGAAAAATTTTTTATATTTTTGGGGGGAAAAGTGTTTTTTTAGTTTTCCAAAAAATAAGTTTAAAGGGAAAGGGGGTTTGTGCACTATTGTGTGGCACCCCAAGGGGTTCCCATCCTGACTTTGCAGGCTTTTGAGGAGTGTTATCAAATGTGTAGGGTTTTTGTGTTCATTGGATTTTGGGATAGATTGTGTTGAGGTTGTAATTTTTGGGAAAATTTTGGAAAATTATCCCTTTTGTTGGAAGGGAAAAAAAATTTTTTTTGTTTGTGTTTCATTCCCTTTTATTCTGGGAGGATTTTTTTTAAAAAAAAAAAAAATCCATCTTTCCCCAAAGACCACAGAAAAATGGCATTCTAAACAAACCCATAATATATACCTTTTACCAAAAATGTGAAGGCTACAATTTTAGCTAAAAACTTTACTCCCAATCCATAATCATTTAACAACCCCTACCATTTGTCTCCAAAAAGGGCTCCAAATTTCCCCATCCAACTGACAAACAAAACAGCTGTCTGATAACAGGCCCTCACAACCCAAAAGTTTTGGGTTTTTCTAAGGGCAATAAAAAACCCTCTTTGAGATAACCTTAATGTTTATGCTCGCTCTTAAAAAATCCCAACATCATTATACCTTATCTTTCCAAATGGGGCTAACTCTCCAAAAACAATTTTCCATCTCCCCCCCCCCCAAAAAAAAAAAAAAGAATAGTCCCCCAATTACAAAAATCCTTCCTGAAAAGTTGTCAATTTTAATCAATTTAAAATCACCTTCCCAAAAAATGTTTTTTACAAAAAAAAAACACCCGGCACATGGTCGGAAAGTGCCCCGTAACAACAAAATGGAAAATGGAACCTTTCTCATTTTCCCAATTTATATTATAAACAAGGGGGGGGGGCTAAACCCGTAGGGTTATACAGGCAAGTGGAGGGGGGAGGGTTTGGGAAAGGGATTTTAGGTTTAATTCAGGGAAAACCGGGGATCAAAAACCCCTTTACCACGTCAAGGAAAACCCCCCCTTGAGGGGCTCATTAACCCGACACATAGACAAGGGGAAAAAGCAACAACAGCAACTCCCAAAAAATTTACCAAAGTATCACATGTCTAGATGCTGAAAGGAAAAGTAAAAAGCCAAAATAACAAAAAAAAAAAAATAATAAAATACGCAAACCAAAACTCTGAGAGGGTCAATCTGGGAAAACAACTCAAAAGGGGGGAAAATTTTTCCCCACCTCCCCCCATCTGAAAATGGCGATTAAAGTCACACCCTTTTTGTGTAATGGATACCCCAAATGAAACCCGACACTTGTAATTTCATAAATGAGTCCAAAAATAAAAATAACTGGTTCCCCATCAAAAACGCTCCCCCCCTTTGGGACCAAATGAAGAAATGGCCATCTTTTTCAAAAGCACATTGAAACACGAAATTTTTTTAAAAAACCCCACATACACCAAACACAATTTGGGAGGTTTTCTTTCCCAAATTACCACTCCACCAACACAAACAGCAGCAACTAGACCAAAACCCCCTCTTTACCCAACACAAATTGGGGACCTGTTAGGATCTAAATAAACCCCCAATTTTCCCCACACCACAAAAAATTTAACCCCAAAACCCGGTAACATTTTTAAACAAATTTTTACACAAGCATCCTTGGCCCCGGACTAATTTCCCGTTTCACTGGGGTCCGTATCTCGATCGCCCAGCTCACTCAGCTCCCCACATGAAGTTTCGGGGGTTTAAATCTCCTCCGGTACAGCTGGAAAAAGTTAAGGACGTGTTTTCCCCTAAGACACCTGATGGCCCACCCTGTTCCCCCCCATCAGTTTAAAATGAGTAACTGGGTGTTAGTCGACTGGGGTGGGTCCATCCGGGGGCAAAATGACCCCAATTTGCCCGAAAGTTCGCATAACAAGCGGCTTTTCATAGTAGTCACTGTTGTCAGCTTGGCCGTATGCTATTACCCTGTACTTTTGTAAAGTAAAAAAATATTATTATTATTAAGGGAGATTTGTCACTTTGGTTTTCACCAAAAAAAGGGAAGCTTTCCCCTCTTCATCACTTCCCTAAAAGATGCATCTCTCACATGTTCCCAAAGTTTCCCCTTTTCATCATCCCTTTAAAAACCCCCTTTTTTATACCTATTACACCCATTCCGTACACAAATGTCTTTGGAAAGCCTTTTAAAATTCCCCAAATAGGGCAAAAACCAACCCAAACTGCAGCTTTAATGACAAAAATCATTTCGGAAGGGTTTTTTGTAAATAGGGTTAGGGCAGGATCATACAAGGAGTAGAAAAGGTTTTTGTTGGTTTGTTTGGTCTGCGAATGTCCCTTTTTCAAGGAGAGAAGGGGCCCGTAGTGTGCGTGGGCTTTAATTTGTTATCTGTCTGTCCTGAGGGGCTTCCGTTTTCAGGGGGGTTTTAGTGCAGGGTGTCTAATTGGGCATGGAGAGCCCCCGCTTGTGGCGAAGTCTTCCCAAAATTTACATCAAGCAACCCCGCGCAGCGCCTTGTTCTGGCACGCTGCAGTTTAAGGTTTGTTTTAAACTGCAAGAGAGGGGCAGAGGAGAGTAAGTTATCAGAGGAGTATTAGAGATTTGTAGAGGTTTTAGGGTTTTTGCGTTTTTGGGAGGCATGTTTCGCTTGTAGGGGGCCCGCAAGGGCCCTTCTAGCTATTGCATGCCTTGAGGGAAAGTTTTCCGTGTAAGCGAAGAAAAGGGAGTCAAGTTAACCCAAGGATAGTACAGATTGTGGAGGGGGGTTAAGTGCGGGTGTCAGCTGTTCTGAGCCGACAGTTAAAGGAGGATGACGTTTCCTGTTTGTTAAAAAATGGAAAGTTGGATTTTCTGCATTGGGTTTTTATCCTCCACTTTTGTTTCCCCGATGGCTATCCTGTCGACCTTTTTTTTGTGTTTTTTTGTGTGAGGGGTATCTATAAATTTGGGAAAGAGTGGGTAAATTGTTTTAATGTCCCTTTTTTTATAGGCTAGGGGTGATGGAGTTGTGGTAAAGGGGGTTGGAATGTCGTTTTGTGTAAATAAAATTTTAGAGGGGAGGAAGAGGACAGATCCCTGGGGTACTCCCCGCATTTAAATGGGGAAGTAGTCAGAGTAACAGCCTTTGGGAAAAAGATTCTTTATGGACAGCCGTTTTTGGAAATTGCAGAGGAGTTTACGAGTAGTGAGAGGGAGGTTAAAGTTAAAGCGAGTTTTTTACTTTAGCCCTTCGTGCCAGACAGTTCCCAAAAAACTTTTTCAACGTTTTTTTGGGAACCAGGGGGTGTCCTGTTTCTTTGTTTTGTGTTTATTTTGGGGTGTAGTTGAGAAAAGATATTAATGGCCCTCCGATGGATCTGTGGGGTTTTGAAACCAAAAAATGGCCATCAGGAAAAATAGAGGTTGTGTTCCAGGGACTGCGAAGGGGAGGTTATGAGTTTTTTAAAAGGCTTTTCCCAAAATTTGGAAAGGCTGAAGGGCGATTGTTTTAAAATCAGAGTGGCTTTTTTTGGGTTTTGGAAGGAGGGTGGCAGTAGCAGTTTGAAAAGGGGGAAAGGGGTATCCAGAGGCAAGGGGGGGCATTTGAGGAGGTTGTGTTGGCAGAATGATTGGGAGTCAGAAAAAGGTTTTTTTTAGGATAAAAATGGTTTTGGCCGAAAGGGACCAGGACCCCTTTGGGGGAAGGTGTCGAGGAGAGTTTTAATGTCTGTGATGGTGAAAGGAAAAAACGAGTTCTTGGGAGGGGGGAGAGAGTCTAGATGATAGTGGCTATCTGGTTTGTTTTTTGTGGTGTGCATGTTCCGTGTTCTATGTTCCCGAATGTTTTTAAAACGTTAGGGTTTAGGTAGGTGAGGGTGGAAAAAGTTTTCCCCCGATGTGTGGGTTTAAGTTTCTGGGAAACAGCCTGCAGGGTTTAAAATGTGTGTGTTGTTGTGGGTGATGTGCTTGAATTTGTTGGTGGGGGTTTTGCCCCTGTTTTTTTGTAAAGTTCCCGAAGGCTTTAGTGTTTTTTTAAAACCTGTTTTTCCACTTGTTGTATGATTGTGACCGTGATTGTTTGGGTCTTGGTTTGGGGTGTTAAAAAAGTTGTTTCTAAGGTAAGTAGATCTAATTTGGACTTGATTAAATCTAGTGTGTTGTAGAGGAAGCGGTTGTGGGGAGCAGATTTAAATTGTTTTCTTGTTCTGAGTGCCGGGGTTTTAAGGAATAACAGTGGTGGTGGGGTTTTTTTTTTTGGAAATTTCCCGGTTTTTGGGGTTTGTTAATGGTTTTTCCGGGTGAGATCAAGTTGTTATCGAATTTTCAGAGTAGGGTTTGGGTTTTTGTAGTCATAGGGGAGGTTTAATATTGTCTATATGTTTTTTTGAAAGCATCCCCGTCAGCATTCTTTGGGGGAAGGAAGGGGGGGGCTGGAATGAGGATAGGGGTTTGGGGAAAGTGTAAAATTTTCTGGGGGTTGCCAGAGCCCGTAATTTTTGGGGGGCCAGGGGAGATGTATTTTTTGAAATAAGAGTGGCCCCGGTTTTCAAGAATTTATGTCGGGTTTTCCTTGGCCCGTGTGGTTGTAGAAGGTTTTTGGGAAATTCGGCCCAGATGAATTAGGTGTTTTTTGGTTTGGGGAAGTTGAGTAATTGGTGACCAAGTTGGGTTTTTTACTGGGTGAAGAAAGGGTTTTGGGTTTGGGATTCATGTCAGCTTGTAGGGATGTTGGGGGTGTTTTGGGGTAGTTTAAGACTAAGGGGAGGTCGTGTATTTAGAATTTGGGGTTTGGGCCAAAAAGGGGGTAAAAAAGGGTAAAGGGGCCAAGGGGGGTGTGTATTCCCGATCGCAAGCAGTGTTTTTGTAAAAAGGGATTGGGGAGAAATTCCCTGTTTTTTGTTGGATTTGACAAGGTGGCAACCCCAAAAGTGGGGGTAAGCACAAAAGGGAAAGGGGACTGGGCGCTTATAAAAGGCGTCTTTAAAAGGGGGGTGTTGCAGACGAGGGAAAAGTCATGGTAGGCGGGGGTTTCCCCCGTGGAAGTAGGTCCTTCCCAAAATTTTTGGGCTAGTTGTAGAAATTTGTGAAGAGGTCCCGTGATGTCCTCTGAAAAAGTGCCTGCAGGTTTGCAAGACAAGGGATACAATTTCCCACAAGAGAAAGTTAAGACACTGTGCAACATCTGGTTATCTTTATTGTAGACGTTTCGCCATCCAGTGGCTTTATCAGTACAGATTCTTGGACATAATTAGATAACCAGATGCTGCACAAGTGTCTTAACTTATACAAAAGATGAGGTAATCAGTCACTCAGCCTTGGGGGTTTTGGTGCTTACAGCAACATCTGGTATCTTGATTCAGAGGACATCTACATGACCTTCTTCACGACTTCTACAACTAGCCCATCAATTTGGGAAGGACCTACTTCCACTGGGGAATCCCGCCTACCAGTGACTAGGCCCTCGTCTGCTACGCGCCCCTATTCACTGACGCCTATATAAGCGCCAGTCTCCTTACCTGTGCTTCAGAATCTCTACAACCATGGTGCTGTAAGCACCACCTCCAAGACTGGGGGACTGATTACCTCATCTTTTGTTATAGTTCTTCTGTTTTTAATTATGTCCAGAAATCTGTATTGATAAAGCCACTGGATGGCGAACGTCTACAATAAAGATAACCAGATGTTGCACAAGTGTCTTAACTTTCAATCCTAACCCTGGGGAAGGGGAAAACATTGAAAACCTCACTGGAAAAATGACAGTCCGTGATGACCTCCTGATTTAATTGGGATATCCGGGTTATAACCGTCGGGTTTTAATTACCGAACAAAATCATCTTCAAGTACTATCCAAATCCAGCGTTGCTTATCTTCGTTGATCGCTAAGAATCGGTGTATCATCATGGTATCATCACGGTATCATCATGGGATCTTTATGGTATCTTTATGGTATCATCATGGTATCATCACGGTTCATCACGGTATCATCACGGTATCATCTTGGTATCATCATGGTATCATCATGGATCATCATGGTATCATCATGGTATCATCACGGTATCATCACCGTATCACACGGTATCATCATGGTATCATCACGGTATCATATGGTATCATCATGGTATCATCATGGTATCATCATGGTATCATCATGGTATCATCACGGTATCATCACGGTATCATCCGGTATCATCATGGTATCATCATGGTATCATCATGGTATCATCATGGATCTCATCGGTATCATCATGGTATCATGGTATCTCATGGTATCATCATGGTATCATCATGGTATCATGGTTCATCATGGTATCATCATGGTATCATTTATGGTATCATGGTTCATCATGGTATCATCATGGTATCATGGTATCATCATGGTATCATCGTAATTTGGCTGTTTACTAGAAATATGAGTTAAGGATAAAAGTAGTTAAGGTTTTTAAGATCATGATACAGGTATGAGACCACAAAGGAGCTCTTAAAGACAGTCACATTGTTTGAGTTTACTGGGTTATCTTGGTCATATCTACGTATTGTGCTTCTTCTGTGTCCATAACGTGCTTAAGGGGAGGTGAATGGCTCTTAAGACTAAAGGAGACTCCATCTTCTTCCTTAGGTAATTTAGGTAAAGAAATCTGGTTATTCCAAAACATGCAGTGTTACGTATGCATATTAACTAAGATTAATGATTGCTGGTTTAAGCTCATTAATAATGATAAATAAGCAAGAAAATTCTCTAAATTATATCCAAAAAAAAATTGGTATACAGTAAGAGCCTATGAACAAGCAATGGGCCCACTTAGGACCTGGGGTGATTCATCCCGGCCAAAAGGCAGTTGCTAAGAGACCACCACATAGGTAGGATCTCCGTGAGTGTGGTGTCACCCAGTAATAGGGAAAATATAGTGCCCGCTAGGGTTCTCATAAGAGAACAATTGGTTCATCTATGCAGTCAGTTACCTGCGCAGAATTAGAAGTTATAAACTTCAATTGTGACATAACTGCCATGTCTCACTGTAGTAACTGGCGGTACTTATAACTGGCTAGTGAACTCGGTAAAGGTGACTGGATGAAACTCAGAATTAAGTCCATCACTCTCAAAGAAGACTTCACTGCAGTATTATCCAGGTAAGATGTGCAATTTAAGAATTTACTTTAGTTTGGTTAGTCTAATTACTACTAATAATAATAATGTTTATTTCAAAGGATACAATGTTTGTACAAAGGAGAATGATATATGGGTGTACATGCCGAAAGCCCCAAAATGTGCAGAGCATTTCAGGCAAACTTAAGACTAACTTAAGATTAGTAAGGCAACAGCAAAAAAGTGTAACTTTAGGAGTTTACAATGAATACAATAATACGAGGAATACAAGGAATACAATGTAACTGCATAAAAGAACCAAAAGAAGTCAGCAAAGTTGACCTTCAGATTTTTGTTACTTTTTTTTTTATATTTTATTTAAAACATTATAAATTACAAGGTGGTATAAAATATTAAATAACACCACAATACAGGATCTGAACAAGATTGCTAAGAATCATATCACAAGTGCAGAAGAAAAATTTTGAAAACCCAATACAAAATAGGATGTGTAACAAAACACGCAAAATACATATATACCATCCACTGACACACATTATACAAAATGATAAAATATCTGACACATGCACACAAAACTGTTGGATGGGGGAGCCGCCCCCATGAAAACCCATCTATAAATACATCCACATCATTCGCACACTTAATGATCACAACAGTGATCAAACATTAATTTATGTAACGTTTATTATATACATGCAACTGGCTATGAGATTTTACTTAAGAACAAACTCTGGTAATTATTTTAAAACATGACTCCATAACAAAAATAAACATTATACAAATTACATGATCATATAAATCAACAACTGCAAAATTTATACAGCATATGTATAATCTTAGAAACCTTTTGATCACAGACGAATTACTCACAGCAGATTCCACAGAATGGTTAAGTCTATTTATATTAGGAGAAATCCAAATATTTTTAAAATAATGAATTTGTAATGTATCTCCTCAAAAACTTTATGCAGTAAAGGAGAAAAGTCACAACATACTCGTATTGAAATATTCATTATTACAAAATAACTGGACTCTTACTAAAACATGGCTGAATTGATACATTTCAGTGAATTTCGTTGGAAGTAATCTCTGAGCAGTCTCAAATGCTTAACTAATTACTACATCATTTTCAGCATTATATCTTATTACCTTAACTAAGCAATCTTCTGAAACTGACCAAGCTTACTGAACAACTATCCTGAACTTATGGTACCATAACATGTTCATAATTCATCTTTAAAAAGTCAACTAAACTCAAAAAAAAAAAATACCCTGCTTGTATACAGTGGCATTAGTAAAGTGTGCTTAAGTAAACATGTGCACTCACGCGCACCAAACACGCTTCATGTATCTACAGCTAGCATAATTCATGATCACCAGGACCAACACCTGGTTATCCCTATCAGGGTGACCAACCTTTGGGCCCCCTCCTTCCAGAATGCCATACATACCGTTCTCCACACATACTTGGATCGTGCATTCACATGGTTTTTCATAATCATGTGGCAAGAGCTTCCCCTAGTACTGTGCACAGACACACTTGAATTGTATTTCTACCATTAGTGACACAGAGACAGCATACCTCAAGGTACATGATACAATCAAGCAATCACGTGAGCGACTCTGTCATATAAAAATTCATGAAAACACACTGATTATTAAAAGAGAGCACTATTATACGCTCACCCACAATCCAGGTTTGTGTGCTGATCCAAACTCAACACGATACATGAAATGTTCCCAGCCACCAAGACACACACCTCCCTCACACAACCGTACACCACACCTTTACTTATCAAAAGCATCACTCACGCCACGCATACCTCAAGAAGCCAGCTTCATTTTACCCTTAAGATTGCAACACCCATAAGTCCCTGACGAGGAAGCTACGATATCCCTCCGAAAAGGTTAAATGCCATCTGTTCCCAGTGATGTCCTTATTCCTCCGTTGCGTCCCCCAAAATATCGCTGCCAGTGCCTGATTCTCTCCCTGATTTTTGTTATTATTTCTAGTATCAAGTAACTAATTAATGGTGGGTTACGCATTACAAATTTATCATATCAGCAGCGTTTGTACAATGTGTCATTATGAAGGCAATTTTTCACTAGAGGTTTGGTGTGATCTGGACGGCAATTGGCAGTTAACACTAGCAGAGATAAAAATTAACAACAATGTGCTCTCCCAGTGTGGTGGTGCAAGGGGGCAGAACCTGGTGTTATCCCCAGTGTGGTGGTGCAAGGGAGCAGACCAGGTGCTATCCCAGTGTGGTGGTGCAAGGGGGCAGACCTGGTGTTATCCCAGTGTGGTGGTGCAAGGGAGCAGACCTGGTGCTATCCCAGTGTGGTGGTGCAAGGGTGCAGACCAGGTGCTATCCCAGTGTGGTGGTGCAAGGGGGCAGACCTGGTGCTATCCCAGTGTGGTGGTGCAAGGGGGCAGACCTGGTGCTATCCCAGTGTGGTGGTGCAAGGGGCCAGACCTGGTGCTATCCCAGTGTGATGGTGCAAGGGGGCATACCTGGTGCTATCCCAGTGTGGTGGTGCAAGGGGGCAGACCTGGTGCTATCTCAGTGTGGTGGTGCAAGGGGGCAGACCTGGTGCTATCCCAGTGTGGTGGTGCAAGGGGACACACCTGGTGCTATCCCAGTGTGGTGGTGCAAGGGAGCAGACCTGGTGCTATCCCAGTGTGGTGGTGCAAGGGGGCAGACCTGGTGCTATCCCAGTGTGGTGGTGCAAGGGGGCAGACCTGGTGCTATCCCAGTGTGGTGGTGCAAGGGTGCAGACCAGGTGCTATCCCAGTGTGGTGGTGCAAGGGGCCAGACCTGGTGCTATCCCAGTGTGGTGGTGCAAGGTGGCAGACCTGGTGCTTTCCCAGTGTGGTGGTGCAAGAGAGCAGACCTGGTGCTATCCCAGTGTGGTGGTGCAAGGGGGAAGACCTGGTGCTTTCCCAGTGTGGTGCAAGGGAGTAGACCTGGTGCTATCCTAGTGTGGTTGTGTAAGGGAGCAGACCTGGTGCTTTCCCAGTGTGGTGGTGCAAGGGAGTAGACTTGGTGCTATCCCAGTGTGGTGGTGCAAGGGGGCAGACCTGGTGCTATCCCAGTGTGGTGGTGCAAGGGAGTAGACCTGGTGCTATCCCAGTGTGGTGGTGCAAGGGGGCAGACCTGGTGCTATCCCAGTGTGGTGGTGCAAGGGTTCAGACCTGGTGCTATCCCAGTGTGGTGGTGCAAGGCGGCAGACCTGGTGCTATCCCAGTGTGGTGGTGCAAGGGGGCAGACCTGGTGCTTTCCCAGTGTGGTGGTGCAAGGTGGCAGACCTGGTGCTATCCAGTGTGGTGGTGCAAGGGGGCAGACCTGGTGCTATCCCAGTGTGGTGGTGCAAGGGAGTAGACTGGTGCTATCCCAGTGTGGTGGTGCAAGGGAGTAGACCTGGTGCTATCCCAGTGTGGTGGTGCAAGGGGGCAGACCTGGTGCTTTCCCAGTGTGGTGGTGCAAGGTGGCAGACTGGTGCTATCCCAGTGTGGTGGTGCAAGGGGGCAGACCTGGTGCTTTCCCAGTGTGGTGGTGCAAGGTGGCAGACCTGGTGCTATCCCAGTGTGGTGGTGCAAGGGGGCAGACCTGGTGCTATCCCAGTGTGGTGGTGCAAGGGAGTAGACCTGGTGCTATCCCAGTGTGGTGGTGCAAGGGGGCAGACCTGGTGCTTTCCCAGTGTGGTGGTGCAAGGTGGCAGACCTGGTGCTATCCCAGTGTGGTGGTGCAAGGGGGCAGACCTGGTGCTATCCCAGTGTGGTGCAAGGATTCAGACCTGGTGCTATCCCAGTGTGGTGGTGCAAGGGTGCTTTCCGGAGCTCAGGTGAGGTCTGTGGTTGATGGTGGCACCACCAACTAAGCAACCCACCCAATACCCACCGTCACCCACTATTATCAACCACCACCTCACCCCACCCCAACCAAATACCACCACCCCACCTCCCTCCCGCACCCAAACCACCACCTCCCGCACCCAACCACCACCACCCGCACCCAAACCACCACCACCTCCCACCCGCACCCAACCACCACCACCCGCACCCAACCACCACCACCTCCCACCCGCACCCAACCACCACCACCCGCACCCAACCACCACCACCCGCACCCAACCACCACCACCTCCACCCGCACCCAACCACCACCACCCGCACCAAACACCACCACCCGCACCCAACCATCACCACCTCCAGCCATCCACCACCCCCACCCAACCACCCCCCACCCAACCACCACACCCAATCATGTGATTGGCAGATCCTGTTGATGTTGGTGGTATATTGGGACAGGACATTCCCTCACTTCTACCGATTGTAGACTTTCCCTCTTGTTAGTTATATTTGTGGCACAGCCAGTCCCAACTGTCACAGTCCAGTGGTGGTAAATTGCGCGAGGATTACCAATTTTTTTTTATCAATATGAGGATATTCATCCTTAATCTCTCTCCAGAATATTCATTCTTAATCTGTATCCAAAACTCGTCCAGAGGCTTTCCTTCCGCATTAATTTAAGACTGTCATCATTACGTATTTCAATTAACTCTCTTGTGTGAGACTGACCTTCGATGGTCTTGATACTGATGCAATAACGTGTTTCTCATCCAGTGAATATTCTCTACATAAGTTAGAGAAGATTCACTGGATGAGAAATTCTTAATGTAAGTTCGAATCGAAGACGACGACGAGAGCTGTCGTGAGATGGGAAGGAAGAAGGATAAGGAAGGATGGAAATACTGGAAAAGGATGGGAAGGAGGGGAAAGAGGAGGAATAAAGGCAAGTGGTCCAACCACTTTGGGACATGTGGTATCAAAGTACTGGAGGCGTAGATGGAGAGGCTTGGATGATGTCGGTACTTGGCTCACTAGGAAAGGATGGCCGAGGCAGCGGCAGGAGCTGGAGTGTCAGAAGGCAGCAAGCAGGATGAGTTGTATTGGGGGAAATGTTACAAAAAACGCGTTTTCTAAAAGATTAGAGTCTCCAGTGAATGGAAATAAATGGTATAAAATACCGACACAATGGCAATATAAACACAAATGCAGTTTTATGTGATCCTTTATTGACTACGTTTCGCCCACACAGTGGGCTTTTTCAAGTCACAAACAAGAACGACTTGTGACTTGAAAAAGCCCACTGTGTGGGCGAAACTTTAGTCAATAAAGGATCACATTATACTGCATTTGTGTTTATATTGCCATCTCCAGTGAATACTAGAAAGGACTGTTCTTCTATATCCAGCCTGTTACTGGGTTTTCGTAACAATTAGTCAGTATCCTTGTCCAATTATCCATTAGAATTCAGTATGATTCAATAGTGCTTCAGGATTACAACTGGTGGGCTACTAACTAGGGAAATTAAAATTTAATAAATTTATTAATAATTAAGTTGTCTAGGCGTATATCAAATTAAATTAAATTAATCACAGTAATAAAAATAATATTTATCTCTTCTCTCGGTACAATATTATTTGTGCTGAAAGCACATATCTTATTTATAAGTCTTAAGTACCGTCTGGTACATTAACTTTTTAATAAGATTTTACAAATATGTACAAGTAAGTTTGTGTGTATGTGTGTAAGTGCTCTTAGTAGTTCATATGTCTCACGACTCGACTAGACTTAAACAAGTGACTGACAAAGTCCTCAAATAAACTAACTTCTTGACCAACTGGCAATCAGAACAGTCGCTTAAAAAATAAAAAGAATGATAAGCCCAATAGCAATATAACAAGCAACTGCGACACAATCAGGATCAAGGAGATAATATAATGACACTAAGTAGAGACCATCAGCAGATCCTCCACAAAAGTCCCAAAACTCCCATACTACTAAATCTAAGTTCAGCATAAGAAAATCACCAACTGTGATAGTACACAGATACCATACAAATTAGGTCAGAAGCTACAGCTCAGGACCTGAGTTGCTCAGAGTGTCTAAGCGACACACAACCTCAGTACAACGTCGAAAATCACTAAGTCTCGACAGTGTTCTGTGAACAGAGTTCTACAGAACCTACAACATTAATGAGACAAGAGACGCTCATCAACAAGGGCCAATAAGGGAGTTTTGGGTCGTTTGTCAAGAATAAGTCCAACCACCAAGAGAGTTAGACCAGACTGAATACTTCAGGTGAGGTGAGAACCCCCCCCCTCTCTATCACGTGATAGCTCCGTGAACAGTTGCTGCCCAGCAACAGAAGCCGGCAGAGTAACGAGCCCCAAGTGATAATTACAGTTGTTAGACAATCAAGACTTGAACTATTGATCACATAATATGTTAATCCTACCTAACAAAAGTAACTAAGTCAAATAATAATTAAAGCAATATATTTACGATTTAGCTTTATCGCAAATAAAGCAATATAAAATTATATGAAAAGGTAATATACATTATTATATATATATACATCATATACATTGTAACCCATTCAAGGGTTGAACAGTGGATGTCGGCTTGAGGTGTGTTAAGCTATTGTCCCATTAGAAAGAGTCTGGAACGTCGGTTTTTCATGGTCATGAGTCTAAATTTGCGGTCTGGGTCGATCTCTGGAGCATTAAAGGGGATTGATGGCTTCTTAAGGAAGAGAGCACATGATGGTCTATAGACGAATTTACTTCGTCGCTCGGAGGAGGAGGATCAAGTCTTTGCATCCATTTCTTTAGGATACTCAGGAGTAGTGAAGAAGGAGACTCACGTATCGTATTATAGTGTTGTTTATCATTAGAGTGAGCGAAAAGTGAAGTCGATGATTGGTCGTTTTTTTGGGGGTTTGGGAAGACGGGGACGCTGCTCGGTCTTGATGGATGTGGGGGCGGGCGTTGGAGGGGGTTTTCTTTTGGTGGGGAAGGGGAGGCATTGAGGCATTGAGGGCTCTAATTGGTTCTGGCGTGGCGGTGGCGGAGGAGGTGGGGCTTCATTTGGTTTGGGGAAGTAGAGCAGGGGGCTTCTGCAAAAATCAAATCTTGAAGTATCTGTGCCTCAAAATGACGTTTTTGGGATAATCTTCAAAACATGGGCTGAAGCAGGAACTGGAAAGTTGAATGTGGGCGATTGTTGGGGCAAAAAAATTAAATTTTAAAATTGTATTAAAACAAACCCCTGTTAGATGCATTTTGATGGGCATACATCGGCAGTAGTAGAATTTTGTGGAAATTCGTTGGTAGAGGGAGGCTGGGAGTGGTGGAGGTTTTTGAGTGGCTTTTAGAATCTTGGTGGGGGTCGTCTGAAGCTTAGCTTACACAGAAATAGGGAGTTTCCCGTGACTTCTTGTTTTCTTTCAGTTTTTTTGAGGGATATCCTTTCGTATGGGGATTGGGTGCAAGAGTTGGTGTCCTCTTACAATCGATGCGGGGGGAGCACAGGGAAGTGCAGGAGCGAAAATGTGTCTGCAACCCAAGGTGGGGAAATATCTTTTTATTCTTACGTGGAAACGCAGTAGGGGCTATAGAGTGCATGTCCAACAAGGTTTTATGTAATGAACGTTCAGGCTCAAACTGTCGAGGGGTTGATGAAGTAGTAAGAGATGGCCCCGGCCCCTCAGACAATGCTCTGGGGTTTCCATGTAACGTCCAGAAACGTGACCGACATTTGAGGGAAAGGTTGGGGGGTCTTCATAAAGAGAGTCAGTCTTTGGGCCCCAAGTGTTGAGGTCTTCAAGTGATGACGTAATTTCCTCGATAGACATGTTCAACATTTAGCCTGTCAAGACGTTTCATGAACACACAACGTTTTGCACGCATGTATGGTGACGTGGAGAGGGTTTAAAAACCGGGGTCATCTAATGTCTCATGACTGTGGGTTTGTAAGTACTTTGTCAGCTTCAGCTCATCGAGAAAAGTGACGATGAATGCTTCTTTCAGTGAAGTAATCTTAGAGAATTTGGCGTGAAGACAGTGTTGAGTGAGGTTGCAAGCTCAAGCTTCGTGGCGTCGTCAATGACAGCAGACTTAGGCTTAATTCTCACACGATGAGACATCGTGGAGATGTTAGAGGTTCCCCTCCCCAACGGGGATCGTAGGGAGAATAAACAAGTAAGGAGAGCTGCTATGACCTGCCAAGGCAAGAGTCAGAAGCAAAAATCTAATGCAAGTTAATACTACTGAATTTTTTAATACAAGTACTTCAAGATGCTGAAAATTGAGTCATGATCTCTTTCTTTGTTGCAGCAACATGGGAACACATCCATGTTGCAGCGACATACGGGAACAATCCATGCTGCAGCAATGCGGGAACACATCCGTGTTGCGGCGACATGAGGGAACGCATTCGTGTTGCGGCGCCACGCGGGAATGCATCCATGTTGCGGCGCCACGCGGGAACGGCATCCGTGTTTGTGGCGCCCACGCGGGAACGCATCCGTTTTTGCGGCGCCACGCGGGAACGCATCCGTGTTGCGGGCCACGCGGGAGGGGCATCCGGTGTTGCGGCGCCACGCGGGAACGCATCCGTGTTTGGGGCGCACGCGGGAACGCACCCGTGTTGCGGCGCCACGCGGGACGCATCCGTGTTGGGGCGCCACGCGGGCACGCACCCGTGTTGCGGCGCCACGCGGGAACGCATCCGTGTTGCGGCGCCACGCGGGAACGCATCCGTGTTGCGGCGCACGCGGGAACGCATCCGTTTTGAACATGGCAACATCACCACAGGGGAGCACTGTGACTGCTTAGAGGGCTGTTCCATGGGTGTTTGTTGAGAATAGCTTGTGCCTTGAGTCTGCAATCTGGGATGAAGAAAGATGGAAATGAAGACGTGTAAAGGCTTGTGTTATGTAAGTACATTTTTCTTCAAGGAAACAAAGGCTGGAGATGCGAAGAGCTCTCAAGAGAAGCCAATGAGGACTCGTCTTTTAGTGCGGGTTTTTCTTGGTGTGTTGGTGGGTTTTTCTAAAACACTTTGAAGAGAAGTTTATCATTGTAGGGAGATCTGCACAGGAGGACGTCGGGGAAAAGGAAGTTTGCCCTCTTTTTCGAGTTCAAGTGTAAACTTTATTAATGGTTCAGCTGCATTGATCTTATTGGGGGGGGCCTGGATATTGAGACGTCTCGGAAAGAAAACCAATTTTATTATCAACGTTTCTTAGCCAGGGTTAACTGTGTTGGGAATGAGAGTGCCATCCCAAAGCTTTGTAACAGTTGTCCCGATACTGAAGTCGAAATAACACAGAGGTCTATAGACTGATGAATAGTAGAGGAGAGGGAGGTCGTGGTTTCAATGAGTTCTGTCTCAGAATGTTTTATAGGCAATCAGTAGGAACGTTGCTAAAGAGGGCTATGACATCGAAGGAAGCACGCTTTAGTTTTCAACAATCAGGTTCAAAATTCGAGAGAGAAAAGTCACCTGAATGTTTGAGGTGAGCTTGACTGACCCGGGGCCCAAAAGCGTGAAATGTATTGGCAAGGGGCCGGTACTTGTGTGATGCACTCCCTATGCCGAAGTGATAGGACATGTGGGATGCCAGGCTTGTGTGTCTTAGGAAGGCCATACAGGCGTGCTGGTCTCGGTTGACCTGGTAAAAGTTTAAGTAGTTTATTACCAAGGTTAAATTATAAAAAATATATAATATATTTTATATATATATATATATATATATATATATTATAATATATATATATATAAATTTTATAAAATAAAATATTGTGTGGTGTGTGTGTATTATAATTCGTGCCGATTTGGTTAAAATTGGCCAATTAGCAAGAACTCGTTTAAAATTAAGTACTTTCTAAAATTTTCTCTTGTACGTTTTAAAAATATAATTTTCATTTATGTTAATTTAAAACGAATAATTTTGTACCAAAATAACTTTAGAAAACCTTCTAACTTTATAACAAGTGCAATTTAATTTAGCTTAATTTCCAACTAGCTAAAATTTTAGATAAGTTTACAGAAATTTAATAATAAACAAAAATATATTTTTTCGTTGGGTTTCCCTGGAGTTTACCTGGAGAGGGTTTCGGGGGTCAACGCCCTCGTGATCCGGTCTGAGACCAGGCCTCATGGTGGGTCAGGGTCTGATCAACAAGGCTGTTAACCGCTGGCCGCACGCAAGCTGACGTACGAGCCACAACCCGGTTGGTCAGGTACTGACTTTAGGTACCTGTCCAGTGCCTTCTTGAAGACAGCCAGGGGTCTTTTGGGTTTAATCCCCCTTATGTATGCTGGGGGGGCAATTGAACAGTCTTGGGCCCCGAACATTAACGGGTGTTGTCTCTCAGTGTACTAGTGGCGCCTTGCTTTTCACAGGGGAAATGTTGCATCTCCTGCCGAGTCTTTTGCTTTCATATGGAGTGTTTTTTCGTGTGTAGGTTTGGGTACCAATCCCTCCAGGACCTTACAAGTATATATTATCACATATCTCTCTGCCTGCGTCCAGGAATACAAATCAAGGACCTTCAACAGTTCCTAGTATTTAGGGGCCTTTGTCCGTCTTGGTGCCGTGAAAGTTCTTTGTACACTCTCCAGGTCTGCAATTTCGCCTGCCTTGAAGGGGTCCTTAGTGTACAGCAGTACTCCCAGCTAGAGAGAACAAGCGATTGAAGAGAATCTTTCATGGGCTTGGCGTCCCCTAGTTTTGAAGGTTCTCTTTAAATCCATCCTATCATTTTCCTAGCATTGAGGTAGATACATTGTTGTGGTTTTTTAAGGCGAGATCCTCTGACGTTATCACTCCCAGGTCCTTCATATTACTTTTCCCCTCTATTGTAAGTTCAGTATGGTTTTTTCGAAATTTTGCCTACACAAATTTTCACTTGCCTTATTCGGCAAGAAGAGCATTTCTATTTAAGCCAAAATCGCAAGTTTTGCTTATTCGGGACGACATACTTTATGTACATCTTTTTCCATAGTGGAAGGCCTTCCCTGTGATGACCAAAAGAATGCCGCGGCGGGTCATCATATGACTAAGACCAGCGTCAGAAAGCACATACCTTGCCTAACCTAACCTCTTGATTAAAGCTCACTGTGTGGGCGAAACGTTGTCAGTTTAAAAGGGTCCCCTTATACTGCTTTTGTCTTTTTCCAAACCAAGGCTTTATTCACCCAACCAATTTGTTTACGTTCTGTCGACGATTTCATTCGCCCAGCCCGCTGGTGTACGTTCCTTACTACAACTTTCATTCACTCAGCCAGCTGGTATAAATTCCATACCACAACCTCATTCACTCAGCCAGCTGGGAAAGTTCCATACCACAACCTCATTCACTCAGCCAGCTGGTATACGTTCCATACCTAGCGTCATTCACCCAGCCAGCTGAGAAATATTTGATAATGTCATGCTTTCCAAGTGTTTTCGGTGAATCGTGAAGGGTTCTAAGCACCAGACAGATATATGTCGCTTAGCTAGTAAGCTACTCCGCCCATTTCAAGGCTATGAAGAAATCTGAGAAACTTTTTAGGTATCAATGTTCCTGAAGAATTGAGACGTTTGGCAACATACGTTGCATAAGTGCTCAATCCTTCAAGGTGTCGGTTTTCAAATCCATGTACCTACATTTACCTCCTTCACTCTGATACATTCTTGCTCTGTCAGAAGCCTTGTGTGATGAAAAAAAATGGGACTTGCTGACCATTCAGCACCTCATATCTTGACACGTTCAGTAGCTGTTAACTGAAAACAGCGTGTTTGACCTCCAACATGGCCGATACGGTTGCCCGAGTGACTAAACTCTCTATAACCTGTACATGCAACTCGTCCTTCACCCCTTTTTTTTTTTTACCGTGCGTGTGAAAATACATGCTCGGAATTTCGTTGTTCGCCTGCCTGATGCGAGTATCTTGACCTTTTTTTTTTATTTTTATTACTATGGGGTGTTTACACGTAAATCTAGGTTAGTATACTTAACCTAAGCGAAGCTACTCTAAACCACAGAATAAACAAATATTTCAATTAACTTAAAAAAAGGGGGCCCCTCTTTCCTGCCTGCTTCTACAAGAGTTAATAATTTTCCCCGTAGATCTCAAGTTCCTGACGTCGTCTTCACAGCACCAAAACCCACAATTAAAAAATTTAAGTTAGCACCAGCAGCAGTTATTATCGGGATAAAGAACAAAAAATGCCCCAAAACCGTGAGTGGAACAATACACAAATAACCCGTGCATAGGCGAAGAAATTTACGACGATGTTTCGGCCTGACTTATACCACTAAGTAGTTAATGGTCCAGTCGGACCAAAAAGCCGTGCGAGGATTTGTGTATAATGGTTGTATTTTCTGGAGAATAAACAGAGTAAGGGCTGCCAAGTACTCTCCCGCTCAGCTTCACAAACCCATTTCTTCTAGTTCGCTATTATTACCTTTATAATTTGTTTCCTGTTGTTTAAGACTTACATCAGTCAACAGATACTCTGCCTATTGCATGTACATTTTAAACGACATTTTGCTACATAATATACATCACATTACTGTTTCTTTAATAAATACGAATTGAATGTATATACTTGTGGGCAAATTTAAGTACAGCCAACTGTATCTCCCCTGAATCAATTACGAAAATATTTGTCTACATGAACTACGTTTGTGTAGTAGCCTCATCACTGAGGATGGTTCTCCTTTTCATATGCCGTCACAACAGACGGTTTTTCCCTCTGATTTTCACTTTCACACGTTGGGTTTTTATATGTGACGTAAGGAACCCTGTCATTGCGAGAGATTTCAGTAAGTCGATGAGGATGTCATTAATTTTATTCCACTATGGGTTTACATTTTAAACATACCACTATGGGTTTACATAAAGCATACCACTATGGGTTTGCATTAAGCATACCACTATGGCTTTACATAAAGCATTCCACTATGGGTTTGCATTAAGCATACCACTATGGGTTTTTCATTAAGCATACCACTAAGGATTTACACACGACAAAGGACCCAGGAAAATAAGGAGATTAGTTAAAGAGCCCGAAACAAGTATGCGCAGATAAGGAAGGAGGCCCAGCGACAGTACGAAACAACATAGTATCGGAAGTCAAGTGTGATCCGAAACTGTTGCATTGCCACATTAGGAGAAAGACAACAGTCAAAGACCGGGTAATCAGGCTGATGAAAGAAGGGGAAGAAACTCCCAGATACGACCAAGAGGTATGTGGGGAGCTTAACACGAGATTTAAGAAAGTATTTACAGTGGAGACAGGATGGACTCGGGGAAGACAGAATTGAGGGGGTGGGGGGGGGGGCACTAACAATGGATATACCAACAAGTGTTGGATTGAAATACACACAACTGAGGAGGGGGTGAAAGAGCTGCTAAGTAAACCTTCATGACTCAAAGGCGGTGGGACCGGACATCTCTGTGGGTCCTTAGAGAGGGAGCGGAGATGTGTGTGCCGCCGACCACAATTTTCAACACATCCCTTGAAACTGGACAACTCCCCGAGGTATGGAAGACGGCAAATGTAGTCCCAATTTTTAAGAAAGGAGACGGAAACAAGGCACTAATTATAGACCAGTGTCATTGACGTGTATGTATGCAAAGTCATGGAGAAATTATCAGGGGGAGAGTGGTGGAGCACCTGGAATGGAGCAAGATTATAAACGACAAGCATGGATTCATGGAAGGCAAAATTCTGGGTCACAAACCTTTTGGATTTTTATGACAAGGTAACATAAGTAAGACATGAGAGGGAGGGGTGGATTGATAGCATTTTCCTGGACTGCAAGAAGGCTTTCGACATAGTTTCCTCATAAAAGATTAGTGCAGAAGCTAGAGGATCAGGGATGTATAACAGGAAGGGCCACTGCAATGGATCAGAGAATACCTGACAGGGGAAACAACAACTAGTCATGGTACATGATGAAATATCACAGTGGGCTCCTGTGACAAGCGGGGTTCCCAAAGGGAGCAGTCCTAGGACCAGTGTTTTTTTGGTATATATGAATGGCATGACGGAAAGGATAGATTCAGAAGTGTCCCTGTTTGCAGATGATGTGAAGTTAATGAGAATTAAATCAGATGAGGATCAGGCAGGACTACCAAGAGACCTGGAAAAGCTTGTCGCGTTGTCCAGCAATGGCTCCTTGAATTTACCTAGCCAAATGCAAAGTCATGAAGACCGGGGGAAGGGCAAAAAAGACCGCGGGAGTATAGGCTTGGTGGCCCAAACCTGCAAACCTCGCCAAGGAGAAAGATCACATCAACAGATAACTGCTGCAGCATATGGGGCCCGGCACACCTGAGAATAGCGTCCCAATACCTCAGTAAGGAATCGTTGAAGATACTGTACACCGTTACGTCAGGCCCATACGGGAATATGCAGCACCAGTTTGGAACCCACACCTGGTCAAGCACGTCAAGAAAGTGTAAAGGTTTGCAACAAGGATAGTTCCAGAGCTAAGGGGAATGTCCTACGAAGAAAGGGTTGAGGGAAATCGGCCTGACGACACTGGAGGAAAAGAAAGGGTTAGGGAGACATGATAACGACATACAAAATACTGTGTGGAATAAATCAGGTGGACAGATACAGGACGTTTCAGAGATGGGACACAGATCAAGGGGTCACAATTGGAGTTGAAGACTAAAAATGAGTCAAAGGGATGTTAGGAAGTATTTCTTCAGTCATAGAGTTGTCAGGAAGGGGAATAGTCAGGAAAGTGATGTAGTGGGGGCAGTAATCATATATAGCTTTAAGACGAGTGTGATAAAACTCATGGAGCAGGGAGAGAGAGGACCTATTAGCGATCAGTGAAAAGGCGGGGCCAGGACTGAGTCTCGACCCCTGCAACCACAAAAAAAAGGTGAGTACGTACACACACACACACCACACAGCAGTAAGACAAGAGAGAGGGGTGGGTAGATTGCTTTTTCTTGGGCTGTAAAAGGCTTTTGACAGTTCCACACAAGAATATTTGTGCATAAGCTGGAAGACCCAGGCAGGTATAACATCGAAGGCACTGCAGTGGAATCGGGAATACCTGTCAGGAAACATCAACGAATCATGGTATGTGATGAGGTGTCAGAGTGGGCGTCTGTGAACAGCGGGGGTTCCACAGGGGTCAGTCCTACGACCGGGTTTCTGTTTCTGGTTTTAATAACGATATGACGGAAGGGAAAAGATCAGAAGTGTCCCTCTTTGCAGATGATGTGAAGTTGATGAGAAGAATTCAATCGGAAGAGGACCAGGCAGAAAATACAAAGGGATCTAGACAGGGTGCAGGCCTGGTCCAGAAACTGGCCCCCTGGAGTTCAACCTACCAAGTGCAGTCATGAAGATTGGGGAAGCTCAAAGAAGGGCCACAGACAGAGTACAGTCCCAAGGGATCAGAGACTACAAACCTCTCAAGGAAAATGATCTTGGGGTGAGTATAACACTGGGCACATCTCCTGAGGCACACATCAACCAAAAGTGCTGCAGCATATGGGCGCCTAGCAAACTGAGAATAACTTTCCGGCATTTCAATAAGGAAATCGTTCAGGACCATGTACACCGTGTATGTCAGGCCTATATTGGAGTATGCAGCACCAGTTTGGAACCCAAACCTAGCCAATCATGTAACGAAATTAGAGGAAAAGTGCAAAGATTTGCAGCAAAATAGTCCCGGGGCTAAGGGGCATGTCCTACGAGGAGAGATTAAGGGAAATCGACCTGACGAACTGGAGGACAGGAGAGATAGGGGGGATATGATAACGACATATAAAATACTGAACGGAATTGAGAAGGTGGACAGAGACAGGATGCTCCAGAGATGGGGCACAGCACCATGAGGGCACAATTAAAGTTGAAGACTCAAATGAATGACAGGGATGTTACGAAGTAAAAAGGAAATGAGGGGCTATGTGACAAAATGCAAGGAGGCAGAGGAGAAGTTCGTTTCCAAGGGAAACAGAAAAAAATGAGAAGCCAGGAGGAGTCCTTGGGTTTACCAAAGGTGTAGGGAGGCAAAACTAGGTGTACTAGAGACTGGAAAAGGTTTCAGAAGACAAAGGACCCTGGAAATAAAGAGATCAGCTGACAGCCAGAAACGAATATGCCAGATAAGTAGGGAGGCTCAGCAACAATACGAAATGACATAGCAAACGAAAGTCAATTCTGACTCGAACCTGTTGTATAGCCACATCAGGACATTTACTTATCAAGAGAAGAAATGCCAGCTGCTCTAAGCTACATCAATCACCAGCTGAGAGCTATATCAGCTTGGGAAAATAGATGGCAAGTAACATTTGCACCTGAAAAAAACAAATGATGATCGTCTCTAGGCACCATGAAAGGTAATGCTGGTGCAGTATAAGGATGAATGGGAGGGTGTTGGCATCTGGGGAAGAAGTTGATATCCTTGGGTGGGAAAAATTTGACTCCAAACTAACCATGAAGAACCATGTTGTAAATCTTGCAAACAAGGCAGCCAGGAAGCTTACAGCACTTCGCCGTATCTCGCATCTGCTTGACAGTAGGGGTTGCAAGATCCTGTACGAGGCACAAGTACGCTCACACCTTGAGTATGCCCACTTTTTTGGTTTGCCTGCCCCCCCTCTCATCTGCGACTGTTTGACAGAGTAGAAAACCCAGAGCAAGACGTCTCATCTCTCGCCTGGACCCATCCTGGATAGATCTGTCATTTCACCAGAGCCTTCAACATAGGAGGGATGTGGGTGGCCTTACTGTTATGTACAAGGCCAATATTGTTCAAAATACCCCACTTGGATCCATTCGAGGACAGCGTGAAACAAGCTTTTATGCCACAAGACGGGCAGAAAGCAGCAACTTCACTCTGGCTTTTACCTTTCTCCAGGACATCACTCCACTGAGATCATACATACCCAGGATGACTCGAGTATGGAAACACATTCGTTTCAGCATAATGATGTCAACGAGATAAAGTCAGTTGAGCAAATGAAAAAAGCTGGCCCACAGATGGCTCCACCCTTTATCCCGTTCCCTACATGTAAAGTCTCATAACAAAAATGCTTTTTAAATGAGCTGATTTTAGGTAAAAAGCTCTTAGCTTGCCAATAAAGTTAGGAATCCTTAACCTGAAAAAAGCTTGTCAATAAAGCTAGGGATCCCTTAACCTTGTCAAACCCTGTGTAAAAAAAAAAAAAAAAAAAAAAAAATGGTCAAGGACCCGGTAATCAGACTGAGGAAGGATGATGGGGAGTTCACAATAAATACTAAGAGGTATGTGAGGAGCTCAACACGAGATTTAAAGAAGTATTTACAGTGGAAACAGGTAGGACTCAAGGAAATCAGAACAGGGAGGTACACCAACAAGTGCTGGATGAGGTTTCACTAACCGAAGAGGTGAAGAAGCTATGTGAAAACCCGATACCTCAAAGGCTGTGGGACCAGACAACATCTCTCCGTGGGTCCCTAGAGAGGGAGCAGAGATGCTGTGTGTGCCAGTAACAAAGATCTTCAACACATCCATTGAAACTGGTAGCTCCCTAAGGTATGGAAGATGGCAAATGTAGTCCCTGTTTTTTAAAAAAAAGGAGACAGACATGAGGCATTAAACTACAGACCTGTGTCACTAACGTGTATAGTATGCAAAGTCATGGAGAAGAGCATCAGGAGGAGAATGGTGGAAACATCTGGAAAGAAAAACGTGTTATAAGCGACAACCAGCACGGTTTCAGGGAAGGATAATCCTGATGTCACAAACCTACTGGAGGTTTTTATGACAGCGGGTAACAGATAAGACGTGAGTGAGAGAGGGGTCAATAGACTGAAGTTTCTTGGACTGCAAGAAAGGCCTTCAAACACAGTTCCTCACAAAGAGGTTATAATGCAACAGCTAGAGGATCAGAGCGCCCATAACAGGAAAGGCCATGCAATGAATCAGACGAATACCAAGATAGGGAAGGCGGCAACAACGAGTCATGGTAAGGACGAGTGTCAGAGTGGGCGCCTGTAAATACAAGAGGGATTCCACAGGGGTCAGGTCCTGGACCTTGTGCTGTTTTTGGTGGTATGTGAATGAACATACGGAAGGGATAGACTCATGAAAGTCTTTGTTGCAGATTGATGTGAAAATTAATGAGGAGAATCAAATCGGTCGAGGATCAGCAAGGACTACAAAGAGACCTGGACAGGTCTCTCAAGTCTGGTCCAGCCAACTGGCTCCTTGAATTTAAACCCTCCCATATACAAAGTCATGAAGATCGGGAAGGGCCAAAGAAGACCGCAGACACAGTTTAGTCTGGTGGCCAAAGACTGCAAACCTCCACTCAAGGAAAAAGATAGTGAGGGTGAGTGTATATTACGACCCAGTAAACCAATGCCTGTTATCCTGGGTGTTATGGCGAGCTATAATAAACACAGCATCAAAAACTTGGATCTTACATTATTATTCTTCTCACCAAGTCTAAGACTGAAGGAAGGTTGTACACTATATTACCACTGTGTACAACAATAGGTATCAGTTGCACTCCACGGTAGCAAGGCAGAATAGAAGCCATCTTGAGAGAGACGTGATTCAACCAGCTCTAGAATGGAATGACAAAGCAGACAGGTGTGTTGTTACCCAACACCACCTTGCATATTGCCAAAACCATTTTCTCATTGGCTGGAACCTGGGTACTGATTGAAAGATGGGGCCCCATCGTTAACCCTTAGCACCTGGTTCGTGGATGGGAGAGATAAGCCTTTCAATGAGGGTGTGTACATGGCCGATTAAGGTTACGTACTCTTTGCATGCCACAGTATAATCGTAACACATCTCCTGAGGCGCACAATTAATCAGATAAATGCTGCAGGTACGGGGTCTGGCAAATTTAAGGAAGCGTGTCCTATACCTCCAGTGGGAATCCTTCAAGTCTCTGTACACCATTTACGTCAGGCCATTACTGGAGTGATGGCTGAATCAGTTTGGACATCCACAACTAGTCAAGCACGTAAGGAAATTAGAGGAAGTGCAAAGGCTATGTGCAAACAAAGACTAGTCCCAGAGCTAAGGGGATTGTCCTGCGAAGCAAGGTTTTAAAGGAAATTGGCCTGGCGTCACTGGAGGACAGGGGGGTCAGGGGAGAACGATGTAACGACATATTTTAAATACTGCGCAGATAGACAAGGTGGCCAAAGAATGGATGTTTCCAGAGATAGGACACAGAAAACAAGGGGTCACAATTGGAAGTTGAAGACTCCTATGGAGTCATGTAGGAAGTATTTTTTCAGTCATTGAGTTATAAGGCAGGGAATAGCCTAGAAAGTGGACATTGTGGAGGCGGGTATCCATACATAGTTTTAAGACGAAGTTTTGACAAAAAGTCTTCGGCAGAAGGGAAGAGGAGAGTGGACCCAGTAGCAATCAGTGAAGAAGCAGGGGTCCAAGGAGCTATGAAAACCGACCCCTGCAACCTACAATTAGCCTGTGAGTATTAAATAGGTGAGTATAAATAGGTGGTACGTACCACACACACACACACACACGTACGTGTGTGAATGCAGTAACACACAGGAAACACACACCAAAACTCACTTCACGGCTTACAGTAACTTAGAGATGTGGATTGACGATCCACACAGCTTGCTGACTCCCGTAACCTGTTGATCCACACATGATGGTAACCCCCCATGCTTGCTCCATCCACGCGGTTTGGTAATACACGTGGCTTCTAGTGGCTTGGGCACTCGGATACACAGCTCTGGTCAGGTATTCACACGGAATTCAAAGAATCAACATAGTGATGAGAGTAGCAGTGAGGTGACGTGGGATGCACGGTGGCGGTGAGTCGAGGGAGTCCGCCGCCTCCCTCACACTGTGGCGGGAGGCGAGTAGTCCGCCGCCCCCTCACACAGTGTGTGGCGAGGGGATAGTCCGCCCGCCCATCCCTCACACAGTGGGCGGTCGAGGCGAGAGTCTCGCCGCCTCCTCTCACAACAGTGCGCGGCGAGGCGAGTGTCCGCCGCATCCCTAACCACAGTGGCGGCGAGGGCGACGAGTCCGCCCGCCTCCACCTCCACACAGTGCGGACGAGGCGAGAGTCCGGCCGCCTCCATCACAACAGTGGGCGGCCGAGGCGAGAGAACGCCGCCTCCCTCAACAGTGCGGCGAGGCGAGAGATCCGCCGCCTTCCTCAACACAGTGGGGCGAGGCGAGGAGTCCGACCGCCTCCCTCACACAGATGGCGGCGAGGCGAGAGTCCGCCGTCCTCCCTCACACAGTGGTGGGAGCGCGAGTGTCCGCGCCTACTCCACTAAAAGGGTGACGGCGAGGCGAGAGTCCGCCTAGCCTCCCTCAAACGATACAGTGGCGGCGAGGCCGAGAGTCGACCGCATCTCACACCTGTGGCGGACGAGGCGAGAGTTCGCCGCCTCCCTAACCACTAGTGGCGGCGAGGCGAGAGTCCGCCGCCTCCCTCACCACAGTGGCGGCGAGGCAGAGAGTCCGCCGCCTCCCTCACAACAGTGCGGCGAGGCGAGAGGTCCGCCGCCTCCCTCACACTGTGGCGGCGTAGGCGAGAGTCCGCCCGCATCCTCTCACCTACTGGTAGGACAGGCGAGGCGAGTGTCCCGCCGCCTCCCTCACAACAGTGGCGGCGAGGCGTGAAGAGTCCGCGCCTCCCCACCAGTGGCGGCGAGGCGGAGAGTCCGCCGCCTTCCCTCACACAGTGGCGGCGAGGCCGAGAGTTCCGCCGCCTCCTCACACAGTGGCGGGCGAGGGCGAGAGGTCGCCGCCTGCCCCTAAACACGTGGCGGCCTGAAGGCGAGAGTCTCGCCGCCCTCCCATCACCACCAGTGGCGGCGAGGCGAGAGTCCGCCGCCTCCCTCAAACAGTGGCGGCGAGGCGTGTGTCCGCGCCTCCCTCACACAGTGGCGGCGAGGAGAGAGTCCGCCGCCTCCCTCACACGACAGTGGCGGCGAGGCGAGAGTCCGCCGCCTCCCTACACAGTGGCGGCGAGGCGAGAGTCCGCCCGCCTCCCTCAACACACGTGGCGGCGAGGCGAGTACGCCGCCCCTCCTCACACAGTGGCGGCGAGCGAGATTCCGCCGCCTCCCTCACACTGTGGCGGCGAGGCGAGATCGCCGCCTCCCTCACCACCACACATAAAAATAAACATAAAATTTGACTCACGAAATCGTTAGACACGATTGCAAACATAACCAGACCACGGACGGGGATGGAAACCCGCGGTCAGAGTCTCAAAACTCCAGACGAATCTTATTGTGGCTAGATGGTCTAGTGGCTAACGCGACGGTCTGAGTTTTGAGGACTCTGATCGGGGTTCTAACCCGCCACTGGTTATGGTTCTTAAGTATATGCTGGATGTCCGTCTGTGAAATTTAAGATTAAAGTCAGGTGAAGACATAGAAATTTGCCCTCAGTGTGGCTTCTAATGGCGTGGAACCATTTATCCATATGTTTAGTTGGAATTTGATTGCTCTTTTCCAAAGAACATGAAGTAGGTTTTGTCTATATTGAGAGTATGTTTGTTGGTCGTCATCAGTTTGGCAGGGTTGGGTATGGTGAATGCATAAGTGGTGTCCTACTCGAATAAGTACTGGTTTTAAGGAGTCGCGATGGAGATTTTGGGAGGTCTTTGATGTAAATAAGATATAGTAGAGGCACCTAGGACACCTCCCTGTGGCCACTCCAACAACTACTGGATGAGTATTGGAGGGTATCGCATTTGTGTACACATTACTGGTGTCTACCACTAAAGATAAGGTTTTAGGTAGTTGAGCGAGTGTCCCTACTGACCCTGTATGCTCTGGTTTTAGGTGCAAGATTATATGTGGTCGACCTTGGAAGACACGGTGGATTCAACCACCCGTGGACTCAATAACTCTTAATACCACGGTCCTGTCATGCTGAAATAGCCGTGGTGAGCTGAAGATGTTCGTTAGCTCGATCACTAGCGCACTCGGCTCACACATGAGGTCGGGGATCGATTCCTCCGGTACAGCCGTAAAAACACTACGGAATCTTATTGCATGGAATATAAATTATATTCTATTTGTATTCATCGTCTATATTGTTAAAAAATCAAAATTAAATTTACCAGTTTGTTTGTAAATGCCTCTGAGATCCGCATTAAGGTGAACTACGTATAAAAACATAGGAATAGTATAAATATGGAAATTTAATCAAATTTTTACTATTACAGTAGCAGTGTGTTGAGCATCAGGACGCCATAAGGAACATAAGAAAGAAGGAACACTGCAACAGGTCTACTGACCATTTGGGAGCAGGTCCAATGTTCCCCCCCCCCGGATAAGCCAGTGACCCCCTCCCGGATTAGCTCAATGACCACCCAGTATGGTCACTACCACTCAAGGATGGGAGCACGGACTCAACAGACACAACTACACAAGTAGTCAGGTCCAACTCAAACCCACTTATTGTATTTATCTAACCTGTTTTAAAACTACACAACGTTTTAGCCTCAATAGCTGTACTCTCGGGGAGTTTGTTCCACTCATCAACACAACTCTCTATACCAAACAGTGCTTTCCTATATCCTTCCTGATTCTAATTTTTCCAACTTGAAAACCATGCTGCGAAAGTTCCGTCTTGGCTGGAAATTTTCAGTCGCTATTTACAATCTACTTTATTTTTTCCCTGTTTTCACACTTTATACACCTCGATCTTTTCCCCCTAATTCTACGCCTTTCGAGAAGAGTGCCAGAGATTTCAGGGCCCTCTGTCTATCATCATATGGAAGATTTCTGATACATGGGATCATCTTTGTCATCCTCCTCTGTACGTTTTCCAGTGCATTTATTCCTTCTGTAATACGGGTGCCAGAAACTGAGCAGCATAATCTAAATGAGGCCTAAACTAAGGATATATAGAGTGAAGATCAACCTGTGGACTTTCTATTATTTATACTTCTAGATATTGAAGCCAAGAAAGTAATTCTGTTAGCTTTTTTGCGAACACTAGTGCAATGTTGTCTTGGTTTTAGAATTACTAGCTAACCGAACTCCTAAAATCCTTTTTGCAATCAGTAGTATTAAGATCTACATTATTTAGTTTTTTATATGTGGCATGGTATTTATACTATCCCGATCTCAGAGAAGACGACGAGAGCTGTAGTGAGATGGAAGGACAAAGAAAGATAAGGTAAGAGATGGAAATAGTGGAAACAGGATGGAAAGGAGGGGAAGAGGAGGAATAATTGGGGGGGGGCCCTAAAGGTGGGGGCCCCGGGCACAACCACTTTGAGACATGTGGTATTAAGTACTGGAGGCGTAGTTGGATGAGGCCTTGGTTGATGTCGTACTTGGCATCATAGGAGAGGATGGCCGAAGGCAGCGCACGAGCTGGAATGTGTCACAGCAAGGCAGCAGCAGGATGAGTTGTATCTGGGGGAGGTCGGCTTGAGGTGTGTTAAGTATTGTCCCATTAAAAAGAGTCGGGAACGTTGGTATTTGCGGGGTCTAGTTAAATTTGCGGTCTGGGTCGTCCCCGGGAGCATTAAGGAGATTGTGACTTCTTAAAGGGAAGAGACACGTGATGGTCTACAGACGAACTTGCTTGTTTTTCTGGAGGAGGGATCAATGTCTTTGCCCCCATTTTTTTGGATACTCAGGGTAGTGGAAAGAGACCCACGTATGTATTATGGTTTTTCCTTAGAGTGAGGACAAGTGAAGTCGATAGGGTCAGTTTTGGGGGGCGGGGAAAAGAGAGGACGCTGCCTGTCTTGTGGATGGGTGGCTGGCTTTTGGGGGCGGTTCTCTTTGGGTGGGGAAGGTGGAGGCCGTGAGGCTTGAGGGTTCTGATTGGTTTTGGGCAGTGGGGGAAAAAAAATTTCCCCGCCATCCCAAAGGGAAAAAAAAAATTCCCTATTCCGTGTCCCTTAAGTTTCCCTCAACACCTTGATGGGAACTCTATCGAAAGCTTACTGAAGTCCTTATACACAATATCATTTTCATTCCATAAATTACCTCCTCAAACACCTTGTGAAAAAAGTATTGAGATTTTTTTAAATAAATCTGGCCTGTAAAGATGTTATGTTGTTTTCGGCAATTATTGATTCCAAAAATTTTTCCCCATTTGGAGGTAAGGTTATTGGTTATATTTCAAAGCCAAGGACTTGTCCCCTGCCTTTTTGAAAATAGGTATTAATTTGCCATTTTCCATTTTATCGGGCACTTGCCGTTTTAGTATATTTTTAAAAAGATTACCGAGGTTGTAAGTACTCTTTCATTTCTTTAAAAATTCCCCAAAATTTCTCGGGTTTGGGGATTTGTTGGTTTTAGTTTCTCTTTTGTCTGAGGCCATTCCCTAGTTACCGCAATCGTACATAGTTTATTTTTGTTCTCAAAATTATTATTTAGGAATTCGAAGTTTTTTTCCTGGGTGGGAAAATAGAGAAGTAGGTACTGAGAATTTCACACATATCTTATCACTGTATGATCTGATCAAGTTACTTTATGTGGGCCTTTTTTTGTCCCTTTCTTATTCTGTATATCTAAAAGAACCCTTTTTGGGTTAATCTTTGAACCCCTTGCGACCTTACCCTCTAATCCCTTTTTGCTTTTTTTATTCCTTTTCTTTATTTCTTTATGTTTTTAAAATTTCCCCCGGAAGGGACGGGGAAACCCTCCTCGTGATGAATGTGTTAGACAAATAGTCCTTGTTTAACCGTTTTAAAATTTCGTAAGTCATAGGCACATAATGTAGCTTGCTTAACTTCCCCTAAAAACAAAAAAAAAATCAGTGATATCGTACTTTGCAGTGTATCATCGTTAGCAGGCAGAGAGGAGGGGGAGTTGGGATCCTAAAACGAACACATTTTTTAGGGTGTCTCACCCTCAGCGCTGGATAAAAGAAATTTTTGTTTGGGACGACATTTGTAGAAAAAACTTCCACACCCACCGTTGGTCGTTATGATGTGGCTTGTTCCTGTGTGTCGTGGGGTTGTTTTGACATGTCAGCCCACTGCCCGCAGCTCGATTCTGGCCCCTTACAACATGAGGTCGGGGGGTTGATCCCCGGTTTTCGGGTGGAAAATTAGGATATGTTTCACTAAAACCCCCTGTGCCCCTGTTGCCCTATGAGTAAAATAGGTCCCGGGATGTTAGTCGATTGGTTGGGGGGGGCCCAGAAAAAAAAATTGCCCAAATTTGCCCGAAATGCCTGCTAAAGGACATTCATATTTAGTATACATTGATGTCAGTGGATCATTACTTGTATGTACTTGTGGATTGAGGATTTTTATTATTTTTATTATTACCTGCTTGATGGGTAAGATGTGCATATTACAGTTTTCAAACTAAAAAAAAATAGAAATAGACGACCGAACGACCCTGCACGAACGACCACTGACACGAACGACCACTGACCACAGACCACTGACACGACACAATGACACGACACGACCATGACCGACAGCCCCTGACCGACGCTGAGAGCAGGAAAAAAATTTAAAAAGGGGCCTTTTTATTTAAATTTACCCACGAAAATAAGACAGGGCATTTTTGTTCTTGTGTACCTCATTTCTCGAATTCTGTTATTTAATATATTCCTAATGTGTGGACGGGTATATATAACTGTCACTTCGAAGGTTTTCCCCCCTAACCGAAGGTTCCTTTTCCCTACACTCGAAAGGGTTTCCCTTTCCCCACACTCAAGGTTCACTTTCCCTACACTCAGAAAGGTTTACTCTCCCTACATCAGAAGGTTTTCTCCCCACATCAGAAGGTTCACTCTCCCTACTCAGAAGGGTTACTTTCCTACATCGAAGGTTTACCTTCCCCACACCAGAAGGGTTTCTCCCCTACACTCAGAGGGTTTATTTCCCCACACCAGAAAGGTTCACTTTCCCTACACTCGAAGGTCACTCCCCTACATCAGAAGGTTTTCTCTCCTCACTCAGAGGTTATTCCCTCACTCAAGGGTTCACTTCCCCAACTCAAAGGTTCCCCTCTTCACTCAGAAGGTTCACTTTCCCCACTCAGAAGGTTCACTCTCCCTCACTCAGAAAGGTTTCCCCTCCCCCTACACTCGAAGGTTCACCCCCTTCCCTATTTCAAAAGGGTTTTCTCTCCCCCACTCAAGGTTTTACTCTCCCTACATAGAAGGTTCACTCTCCCCACATCAGAAAGGGTTTTTTCTCCCTCACTCCCCGGTCACATGCTTTACACTCCAGTCCCAAAATGCTGTACGCGCACCGTCACATGCGTCCACCCCCAGTCACACTTCTGTTTACTCCAGTCAAATTTCTGTACCGGCCCCCATCACATGCTGCACACCCACCGTCACACTGCTGCACACTCCCCAGTCACACTGCGTCAAAACTCACCAGGGACACTCTGTAAATTTCCCCCAGTCACTGCTGTCCACTCCACCCGTCACCTGCTGTCACACTCCCCAGTCACATGCTGTCAAAACCCACCCGTCACATGCTGTCACCTCCACCAGTCCACCTGCTGTCACATCCACCAGTCAAGTGTCAAAATCCAAGTACACCCCGTCCAAACCACCGTACAAAACTGTCAACTCAAAATGTCCCATTTTGGTCACAAAACAGCCCCCTGACTAAACGTCACACTGTGTCAACTCAACCAGCCACCCAAAAGCTCACGCTTCCACCACCACCACAAATCGAAACCACCCCAAACCCCTTTTCTGTTACACTCACCAGCCAAGCTGTACACTCCACCAACCCACTGCGTCAACTCCCCAGTACATGCGTACACTCCAACAGCTCCCTCTGTCACCTTTTCCCCAGTCACATGCTGTAAAACCTCACGCACCCTGTGTCACCTCCCACCAGCCACATGCGTCACATCCCCCAGCACACTGCTGTCCACTCCCCAGCCCATGCTGTCACACTCCACCCCACACTGGTACACTCCACAGCCACACTGTACACTCCACAGCCCCATGCTGTCACACTCCACCAGACAATGCTGTACCTCCCCCAGCCCCATTGTCACACTCCAAACCAGCCACACTGTGTCACCTCCCCACCATGCGTCACCCCTCCCCCACCATGCCGTCCACTCACCAGCCCCTGCCGTCACACCCACCCCGACACTGCGGGCACACCCAAGTACACTCGCACATCGAAAATAGAAAGCTGTAATGCCCACTGGGGGGGCCATTTAAAATCATGTTAAAGGAGGGGGAAAAAAAGGGAAAAGTTCACAAGGAAATGGCGGGAAAATTTTTCAATTTAAAGCCTCGTTAAATAAAAAAGTGAAAATTTTTAAACTTTTTATTTGAAAGTATTTGAATGTCCGTCGCAATTTTCAATTTTCCTACGTTTAAAAAAAATTTGTCTTATTTCTAAGTAATTGAAAATTATTTATTTTATTTTTCCAAAATTTGTGGACCAGATCAAAAATTCGATAAAAATATTTCCAAAGCCACATATTCATCTTTGGGTTTGGTTTAAATTAAAATTTGATTTTAAATAAGCATGATTTATTTTATTATTTTAATTTAAAAAGAAGCGCTAAGCCACAAGGACTATACAGCGTGTACTAGCAAAGAGAAATCAGTGATAAAACATTTTAAATTAAACAGTAACTATAAAGCACAAGTGAGTATTACAAAGAAGGTCATATGGTTGCATTCAGTTAGGATGATTCTGTTAGGAGTGTATTTTTAAAAAAAAAATAAAGTTAGATTGGGGTTTTTGGTTTAAAAATTTTTGTGTTAATTTTGAGAAACTTTTTAAAAAACAATTTTTTAAAGTTATTATTCATATTTTTTGGTTTTTTGGGGAGTAAGTAACTTTGAGAAAAAGACTTGAATTTATAAAAAAGGTTTTTTTTCTTTTATATTTACAGGTAATGAATTCCAGATTTTAGGGTTTTATGTGCATTGAGTTTTTGCATAGTGTGAATGGACACGAGGAACATCAAAGAGTGATCGTGCCCTTTTTGGTTTTTGGTCATGTGTTCTGTTGGGTTTGGGAAGGAATGTTTGAGGGGGGGGTTAAATCAGGTTAAGTGTTCTTTTTTAATAGGTGCATAATAAGTAGGGTGTTTTGTAGGGGGTTGGATTT
>NC_069432.1:43968934-43993934 GCF_026875155.1 Cherax quadricarinatus
TTTTCCTTGTTTTTGTTTTTTTTTTTTTTTTATTGTGTTTGCCACCCCACAGAACTGTAATAAGTGTTGAACTTCTTATTTTCATTTGGTTTTTACCCTGTATATTCGAAAGACCGCAGGGGTTACAAGCGCCGCCACAAGGGAAATATAAAAACTTGTCTGACTTTTTGGTTATCCTGGGAAATTTACGATTGTTACTTTGCATGAACAATGTGAAAATTTTTAGTATATTGTACCAAAAAAAAACTTACACACACTCTTATTTTCACTCTTTTTTGCACATTTGTGAAACGGCACCCGCGTGGTACCACATTCATACCGCACAAAACAACGCAACTGCACGCACACCAAACATATATAAAAAACATCATCAACCTCTTACACAAATATGAATGCAACACAAGCGCGCGCGCACACACACACACACACCACACACAAACACCCCAAAACACACACAAAACCACCACACAATTCTCTCGTTCCACTGGGAAATATACATGGGGGAAAATTTGGGGGGTCAACGCCCCCGAGGCCCCGTTTAAAACCCCGACCCTAGAAAAAATTATAAACACAATTTGCCCCCACGTAAAAAATTTTTGTTTGAATTTTTAAAAAAACCGAAATTTAAAGATTGAGATCTATGCACATTGGAAATTTTTATTCAGGAAAGTTTCCCCACACAGTGGCTTTTTCCAGTCCAATACAAAGGGGAAAAGGCAAGGAGAGGAGGAGAATGGGTAAATCGCCCCTCATGGAGCGATGTGTTCAGTCCATCAATTTTTGTAAAATTACGCATAGGGCCTAGACGTGGTTATATACTGTAGGGATGTAGGAAGCAGGGGGACGAGGTCATAGTGGTACCATCCACTAGGCTTCGCCCAAAAAGGTTGAACAAGTGTTGAAGATTCTTTGTAACAAGACCCCATGAGCTGCAGTGCTGTTTTTAAAAACCATTATCCAAACTGTCGGGGCCCTGCAGCACATGGGATCTTGTTAAAAAGAATTTTTTCAACACTTTTTTAAACCCTTTGGACAAACCTACTTCGCCCTAGTGGAGGTACCACATGACCCGCCCCGTGTTCACCCCACCTCACTACGTATTAACCACGTCTACGGCCCTTGCTGACATTCTACAAGATTGATGGAGAACACATCGACTCCAGGTTGGGGACTGATTACCTATTCTCCTCCTCCCCTTACCCCTTTCCCTCTTTGTTTTGGATGAAGAAGCCACTGTGGGGGAAAAACGTTTCCTGAATAAAGATTCCCATATGCGCAAAAGGTCTCAATCTTCAAAATATAATACTTAATACCAACCCCTGTGCACCAATTTTTTGCAAACATTCCTGCACAATTGTATTTCTCACACGACTCATCAGACCACACCTCCCCTTATAAGTGTATCTGCTCATAGTATATTAGAGTGAAAGTCTGAGGGCCTGCTGGTTCACCAGACTTTTAAAAATTTTCGAGAAAATTATCCTACTTGATAACAATAGTTATGATCTATGGTTTGCGGTGTTTTGTGATTTGCAGTAATGATTTGTGATTTGGGAGTAATGACTGTGATTTTGCAGTGTTTTTTAGTGATGTGTAGTATTGTTTTTTCCCATTTGTTTTTAAATTTATTATATATTTTAATAAAAATTCTAAATATGGGGATGTAGAATGGTTTTACTGATTTTTAATTCCTTAATGTAATATGAAGATTAAGGAAGTAACAGTTGAGAGAGTTTTTGTACGGTTGCAAAAAATTTTGTAAATTTTTACAAATTTTTTAAATTTTTTCCCCGTCTTCCCTTCTCTCAATTTCATAATTGAGAAAAAATTCAAAAACACAATAAAAAAGAAAAAAAAATAAGATGTACAAACTGGAGAGTAAACCCTCTCGACAAAAGGATTGTTGATGTTTGTTACAACCTGGCCTAAAACTCGTCTTATTGTTTAAATATTGCTGTTTTATGTATTATTTTTCTTGCTTCCCTTTTTCCCTTTTTTATTGTATTGTTTTGTATGTTTTGTTGTATTTATGTACTGTGTATGTTCTTGTATGTTACTTATTTTTCTTATGTTTACAGTTTTTTCTTGGTTTATGTACTGACATTTTTGTGTTGTTCTTTTTTTTTATGAGGTTTACTTTTCTAGACGTTTTTTCATTATTTATTTTTTGTGTTTTCCGTCACTCGATCAATCCAATCTTGACTATTATTCCTTGGTTTTAATAAACGGGGCAATACCAAAAACCTAATATTTTGTGTTAGTATGCAGTCCTTGCATTTTTACAGTAGTAATTTTCCTGTGTATTTAATTACCCCACTGTTAACAAAAGAACAAAAAAAGGGAGGGAACACTGCGGGAGGTCTTTGGGCCCCATACTAGGAGGCCCTTTAAAATTTTATCCCACTAAAAAAACATTTGCCCAACCCAATTTTCAATCCCCCCAAGAAATAAGCTTGATTGAAGGCCCCACTAAAATCCAACCCTCCCACTCATGTATTTACCCAACCTAAATTTGAAACCCCCAAAGTCCCACCCTAATAACCCAATAGGGGGAAATAAAAGGGAATAAATACCCGAAAAATTGGCAATATAAACACAAATGCAGTATAATGTGATCCTTTATTGACTATTTTTTCGCCCACACGTGGGCTTTTTCAAGTCAAAAAACAGAACTCCCTGGGGGGGAAAGGAACGCGAATTTATAGTCCGGGCTGGGGTCAGGGAAGAATGCTGCATCTGTGATGTACCGAGTGGGGTATAGAGTTAAAAACTTGGGTACTTGAAAGGGAAATTGGATAAGTTTTGAGCAGCCCTTTTTACAGTGTTCTTATGGGGGATAGCGAAGAAGAAGTTTCTTGGCAAGGGGTTCAGCTTTTTTTATGGGAAGCCATATTCGGGTTTAAAGTTTGGATTTGAAAAAAATGAGATTCCAGGTTTCTTCGGTCTGAGTGTTGTTTCTGTGGCGAAAGTTTTGAGTTTCTGTATTTATCAATTTTGGGAATTTACGGTGTTGTACGCAGGCATTCCTTGTCGTCAACCTGCTTGCGTATTGGTGTTCTGAAAACGGTTTGGAGGTCCCTTGATGTTTCGCCCACGTATAACTTGTTGCAGTCATTAAGGGGTTTATGTAACCCCTGCAGGGGAGGAGGTTGTCCTCCCTACTACGGTGATGTCCTTGTCTTTTAAAAATCTATCGAAAACCCCCCAAACCCAAAAAACGATCTTCTCATTCTCTTCCCGACAAAAAAACCAAAAACGGGGTGTAATTATAGGTTTCTTCCTGCGTCCCAGAATCTGCAGCAACGAGTTCCTTGAGGAAGAATGCACTAATTTTTAAACAAGTTTTTCCAAAAACCCCCTATCCTGTCACTTCAAGAGGCAGAGGCGAGCATTAAAATCTTCAACACACCCAAAAAGACACTCCCGAGAAGGATCATTGTTCCCCACCACCCCTTTTGCCAAACATGTTTCCAACATCTTTGCCAAAACACATTCCAAAGTATCTACCCCAAACCCCAAGCCCCAAAAGGGGACTCCCCAGTGTAGGCAGGAAAGCCTCCATCCTCTGCAGGGGTTAATAACCCCTTGAAAGACGAAAAGTTATACGTGGGCAAAATCAAGGGACCCCAAAACACGTTTTTCAAAAACCCCCAAACGAAAAGAGGTTGACGCAAAAGGGAAGCCTGCGTACAACACCGTAATTCACAAAACCCCATTTGAAAAACTACAAAACCCAAAGACTTATCCCCAAAGAAGACAACATCAATACCGAAGAATCCTGGAATTCATTTTTCTAATCCGACAACTTAAACCAAATAGTGGTTTTTAAACATAGCTGAACCACTTGCCAAAAAATTTCTTCTCGCTATCCCACATAAAAACATGTAAAAGGGGTCTGCTCACAAACTTATCCAATCTCCTTTCCAAAGCCCCAATTTTTTAGACTCTAAGCCCCACTCGGTACTCTCAGTGCGCTTTCTTCCTGACCTCACCCGGGACTATAAATACTGCTTTCCCTTTCCCACCCCAGGTATTTCTGTTGTGACTTAAAAAAAAGCCCACTGTGGGGGGGCAAAACGGATCAAAAAAGGGTCAATTTACTGCATTTGTGTTTATATTGCCCCCCAAAATAGGAGACTGTTCCATCATCTACTCCCTTTTTCCAAACCAATACTTTCCTTGTCTTTCTAAATCTAAACTTTCTAATTTAAATCCTTACTGGGGGTTCTCTTTGGGAGACATCCTCAAGCCTTATTAATTCCCCTTTTTAGGTAAGACACATAGCAACATTTTAGGTATCTTTATTGTAAAACGTTTCGCCTACACATAGCTTCTCAGTCAAGTACAAAATTTTGATAAAAGCGAGATACTTGAAACGATGTAATCGTCCATCCCCCTTAAAAGTTGAGGTGGTCAGTCCCTCGTCTGGAGAAGGCATTGTTCCTGTATGAAAAAAAATGGGAAAGAAGGACAGGATGGAGCTTTTTACCCCCAAGGGGTGAGACGTGGGCCCACTAGGAGGGGTAAAAACTCAGTTTGGAAGGAGGTCCCTCTCAATCCAGCCCTCTATGGTGGAAGTTGTCAAAGTTGTTGCAGGTCTGTCCCAAGACCCCCTTGTGTTGGTGTCTGACAGATTAAACATTAAAAATGGTTAAAATACCGACAGGTTGTTGGGTAAGACCAAAAACATTAGGTATCTTTTTGTGAAACGTTTCGCCTACACGTAGGCTTCTTCAGTAAGTACAGAAAGTTGTAAAACAAAAGATACTTGAAGACGTGTAATCAGCCTCACCTTAAAGTTTTGGGGGTCATCCCCAGCTGGGGGAAGAGCATTGTTCCATAGTATAAAAAATATGGAAAGAAGTGACAGGATGGAGCTTTTTATACCCCCCAAGAGGTGAGACGTGGGCCCACTGGAAGGTAAGAACTCAGATGTTAGAAGGCAGGTCCCTCTCAAACCAGCCTCTTCACTGGTGGATGGACTGATTACATGTCTTCAAGTATCTTCTGCTTCTATCAACTTTTCTGTACTTGACTGAAAAAGCCTACTGTGTAGGCGAAACGTTTCCAATAAAAACCTAACTGTTGCATATGTGTCTTACCTAACAACCTGTCGGTATTTTAAACCTTTTTAAATGTTCAATCTTCAGCCAATGAAAACAAAAGGGTATTTTGTACAGACCTGCAATCAATTTCCCAAAATTTCCCACCATGAGAGAGGGGGATTTGAGAGGGACCTGCCTTCCAAACATTGAGTTCTTACCCCTCCCAGTGGGCCCACGCTCACCTCTTGGGGGAAAAAACCCATCCTGTCATTTTCTCCTATTGTTTCAAACTATGGAAAAAATGCTCTTTTCCAACTGAGGACTGACCACTCAAAATTTAAGGGTGGGTGGACTGATTTCATGTCTTTAAGTATCTTTGCTTCTATCAACTTTTTTTACTTGATGAAAAAGCCTACTTGTAGGGGAAAAAAAGTTTTCCCCAAATAAAGATACCTAACGTTGCATAGGGCTTACCTAACAACCTGTCGGTATTTTTTAAACCCTTTTAATGTTCAATTCCCCTTTTTTAATCCCATCTTTCCCCTTATAACTTCGATCAGGTCTCCCCCCATTCTTCGTTACAAGAGAATTAACTAAAGTCTTCAATCTTTCTTCATAAGGAAGATTTCTAAAGCTTTTGTATTAATTTTTTCATCCTACCTGAATGTTTTTTTAAGAATTATGTCCATTCTGAAATAGGGAGACCAGAACTGAGCTGATAACTAGGTGAGGCCTTACTAATGATGTATAAAGCTGCAGTTTTACCCCTTTGGGCATTGTTCTTTTCACTTTTTTTGATATAAATCCAGTAATCTTTTGCCCTTTTTACGTATGTTAGGCATTGTTGTCTTGGTTTTTAAGGTTGCGCCACCCTAACCCCCCAAATCCTTTTCGCAACTGTATGGTAAGTTTTACATCATTAATTTCAAGTATAGGGGTTTTGGGCACTCCCAAGCTTCAAACCTTTCATTTATTACATTGAACTGCATCTCCCTTTTCTGACAAGATAGGTTTGTTTTTAAACCTCCTGAATTCCAAAACACTATTTGAATCATTATTTCCCACCTATCTTTGTGTCTCGGCGAATTTGCTCATTCACTAGTAATTCCCCCATCAAGACATTGTATATATTATAAAAACAAAGGGCCCAAAAACATCCCTGTGGAACGCCACTTTTTCAGATTCCCCCTGGATTTAACCCCCGGGAAAGGATAGCTGCTTACCACAACTTTCTTTTCAAAAAAGGTTTAGAATTCTTTTCAGTATTACAATATTTTCCCATGACAACCTAATATTTAAAAGGGGGGGACCCGGGAAGCCAGGGAAACCCGGGCAGATGACCAAAAAACTCCAACAGCGGGTCAATCGAAGACCCGCGTCGGAAACACTTTTCCCGTTTTCCCACGAACCTTCCTAAACCCAACCCCTTTGGACACTGGTGAGGGGTTCTTAACCCAAATGGACTCGTCTTATTTTTCTTTATTGGAATTTAAAAGCCCACTATTCCAGAGGCGCGTTAAGCATTTTTCTTGACTTCATGTAGAAATTAGGAAAGGCATCATCAATCTTCGTGGCGATTTTAAATTTGTCCTGATGGTTTTTTTCCCCAGAGGAAGCAATCTGTTGAGGTGGTTAGTAACTGAGGTTAAGGGTTTGTGAACTGAGGTTAAGGTTGAAATGAGGGTTTAAAGGGTTTGTAGAAGGGTTTCCCATTTTTTTAATAAAATTAGTTTGTGAGATAATTTACTTTTTCGGTTTCCCCTAATTTAAATTAATATTATGTCTTTTATATATGGGGGATAACAGCCGTGTGCCTTCTTGGCCATTATTAAAAACTTGTATGTTTGGGCAAACCAAAATAAAACTTTCTTGCTTACTGACTTCCTTAAAAGGGGCTTTTTTGGAAAAAAATTTTTAATAAGGGGAAAAGTCTTTTTGAGCGTAATTTCTGAGTGTTGCATCTGACTACTTTAGCCCTTCATACCGTAACTTTAATTTTTCCTTTAAAGATTAATGTGATTGTGTATTTTAGGATATTGGTCTCCTTTAAAATTTAATTTAAATTTGGGGTGCTAGAAATTTACATTTTTATTAAAAAAAATTTGGGTTTTTTTTCTACATGACTTGTAATGCCTTTCTGATTCACCCAAAAATTTTAATTCTAATATCTAAAAACGTTTCAACCCAGCGCACTCTGCACTTTTCCCCAAGGCTTCACTGAGGCACATGGACTGGGGTTATGGAATACTTTTGGTACTTGATCGATCGAGCAGAGACTGTTTAAAAATGTTGAGGAATGCTCTCCCCCTAATGGGATTCTTCGTGAGTTTATATAGTGGGGAGGGCAGGTCACCGTCAGTGCAAAAGGGACGTTAGAGGAAAGGGAAAAGGACGGGGCTGGCGATGGTGTGTTCTGTCCGGAAATTTCATCATGCAACATTTTAGATTAAGTTCTCCCATATTCGAGTTAAGGTGGTGCTAGAGTGATGAAGAGAACTTTTTAACACCGTTGCTGCGACGAACGGGCTTCCGATGACTAAGTAGCATTCTGAAAAATCCATGAAAAGTCCCCAGGGTTTCGTGAATAGCACAAGGGGTTTTCAAGGATTTCTCTGGCAAACGGCAGTGTTCAAAGTTTCTTTGTGGGTACTTCTTGAGATTTCCCCAACAAATTTTGTCAGACGACCCCTTAGAAGTGGCTGTTTTGTATCATCTTAACAAATCATGTTTTTTGTTCAAAAAAGGATTGGTTACCAAACAAGACGTGAATTCTTTGCGGTGCTTGTTGACAGCAATATGATCTTTTGCCTTTATCCCAAAACAGTAATAAAAAGGGGGGGGATAATATAGATTGGAGAAAGCGTTGCGAAAATAATGCGAAAAAACTGAAAAGCAAAAGGTGTCTTTGCTAGTTTGGGTTTTTTTTATACCCGAAAATCCCGTAATTTCCCCTTCCTAGGAATTAGTGGAAGATTCTATGTTGTTTAAGAGTTTTACAGGTTAGGGTCTTGGGATGATGACCCAAACATCGTCAACATTTTTTAACCCTGGGAACACTGCTGGTACTTCACCCCTCCTAACCTCCCGGGCCCCAAAAAGATTTTTTTATGATCGTTTAGTTCAAAAGGCATTTTATTCTCTCCTCCTACCGGGGAAAACTTCCATCTGCAAAACTTCATTTTTTAAAAATTGCTTTGGCCACATTCTGTGCACTTGCTTCGGTTCACATTTCCCTTGTCATAGTTTCCCGGTTTTAATCCCTCAATCTATAGCTTAAAAAGTACCGCCTTGGCGTCAGAAATCCTAGTTAAAACTCTCGATCCTTACCCGTGGGTCAACAGATTCCAAGTCCATAATATATAATATCAATACCCGGGTTTTAAGCTCCCCTAGCTATTGCGCAAACGCGGGGGACGAGAGCGCGGAGATGAGAGAAGAGAGAGAGGAGAAGAGAGAAGAGAGAGATTAGGGTGGGGGGCGGAAAAAGAGAAAGGGCTTTTAGCTCATTTTATGGGTGATCGTTCCCCTAGTCGGAAAATTTCACATTTTTTAAAGTTTTCGAATCTTTTTTTTGTAGTACTTTTTAATATTCCCCAAAACCCCCAGTATAAAATTTTGTGTTGTGATTTCATATGTTATTCTGTTTTTACCTGGAAAGTGGGGGGAATCGTAAATGCTTATCAAAAAACTAGTGTTGAAAAGCAGTGCCTGACAGGTTGGCATAATTTTATTAGTTCTTCTGTTTTTTAAATTTTGTCCAAGATCTGATTGATAAAGCACTGGATGGGGGAAAGTCTACAATGAGATAACAGATGTTGCACAAGGTCTTTCTTTCATCTTGTGGTATTTTTACCTTTCTTGACAAATTGTCCACGCAACTCATGGTATCTTTATTTAGAGGACAACTACTTGACCTTCTCCGACTTCGACAACTCCCATAATTTGGGAAGGACCTATTCCATGGGGAATCCCGGCCTACCAGTGACTTTTTGCCCTCGTCTGTACGGCCATTCACTGACGCCTATATAACGCCCGTCTCCTTACCCACTTTAGAATCTCTACAACCACGGTGTTTTTAAACACCACCTCCAAGGGTGAGGGACTGATTACCTCACCTTTTTATATAGTTCTTCTGCTTCAAATTATGTCCCCCCCCCCCCAAATCTGTATTGTAAAGCCATAAGGGAAACGCTCAATAAAGTAACCCGATGTTGCCAAGGTCTTATTTTTATCTTTCGGTATTGTATACCGTCTTGCAAAATCTAGACTACCGTGAAGGTGACTTTTTTAATGAATATTTTGTGTGGATGAGAGAGTGATGTTCCCCGAAAAAGTTAAGTGAAACCTTTTGGATTTTTATCAAAAATAATTGTTTTGGGAAAAAATAAAAAACCATTTTGGGGGACCTGTTGTGGGAAAAGTGGAAATACAAGAATTTTAAAGAACTTTGGGTAAAGAATCCTTAAATTTGGTTTATTGCCCCCGCAAAAAAAATGAGATGTAGAGAGGGAAGGGGGAAATACTGTGTCTGGTTATCGTGTGTGTGTGTGAAGTACTTGTGTACTTGGAAAATTTCAGTTTCTTTCTAAAGGAAAATGATGTTTTTTAGCAAAAAGAAAACTGATAACTTTTTTGTACAGATTTTCATGGGGGAAGACAGAATGACACACGGACACACTTCTATACACGTAAAACTTTACAGGGACACTTATAAAGTGAATTAGTGAAAACAAAACAAAAAATCAACTTTAACATTAATTTAACTTAAAAAGGTCCGAGTTATCATAAGAACCTCACCTTGGTGGCCGAGTTTGGGTGCAGCTTGGGCTTGCTGGCTGGTCTGTTTCAAGGCTGTTTGGTAGAGTAATTACAGGACGCAGTTTTCTGTGTGTCCCCTCCCGTAATTCCACCCCCCGGACAGTCTCGGGTAGACCCCTAGACAAACCAAGAAAAACCATCCAACAAGGTTACTGGGGGGGGGGCCAACACATACACAAAACACCCCACCCCCACACACACCCGCCACCAACCCAAACCCCCCACGCAGCAACCCACCCCCACAACCCCACACCCCCCACCCAACAACCCCAACCCCCCCGCCCACTGGGAAAGTGAGGAAGGGATTTACTGAGGGGGCACGGTGGGACCCCGGAACACGGAACAGGGGAAAACACCAAAACAACAGAGATGGGGAAATTTGGGAAGGGTTTACTCCGGGGCCCACGGAGGAGACCTGGAAACATAAAACATCTGACTATGCCAACCCCCCCAAGATCACACCACCCGCCATCCCAAAACCCCCCCCCAACAAAACCCCCCACCCCCGCCCCTGGGAAAGTGGGAAGGGAGTTCTCTGAGGGACACAGGGGACTTCTGGAAACACGGAACAGGGAAAGCACCAAACAACCGGGGGGGGAAAAGTGGAAGGGGTTTTACATCTGGGGCCCAGGTGGAACCGGAAAAAAATAAACCCACCGACTATGACCACACCCAACCCTGATCACACAACACCCGCCCATCCAACCCCCCCACCAACAAAACCCCCCCCAGCCAGCCACCCCCCTGGGAAAGTGAGGAAGGAGTTCATTAGGGGCCCAAGGGGGACTTTGGACACACGGGAATAGGGAAAACAAAAAAAAAAAATTAATAAAAAAATAAAAAAAAAAAAAGAAGAAAAAAAAAAAAAAAAAGAAAAAAAAAAAAAAAAAAAAAAAAAAAATTTAAAAAAAAAAAACACCAAGACAAAACCGGGAGTGGAAAGTGGGAAAGGGTTTTACTTTGGGGGGCCCCCGGTGGAGACCCGGAAACATAAACCAACCCCGAAATGACCACACCCACCCGAACAACACACCCGCCCCCCCCAAAACCCACCCCCCCAACCACCCAACCCCAAGCCACCCCCACCTGGGGAAAATGAGGAAGGAGTTTATTTTGAGGGGGCACGGTGGACTTCGGACACACGGAATGGGAAAACCCAAAAACCGGAAAAAAAATAAGTGACTTGCCACCCTTAAGACCTAAAATAAAACAACCTGACTATGACCCCCACATATCACACACCCATACCACACCAACACAACAAAGACCCGGACTTTTGGGAAGGTTTTAAGGGGGGCCCCCCTGGGGGGGAAAAAAAATGACCTGACCACCCCCCCACCAAACCCAAAAAACCAAAAACATAAACCCCACTACATTACCACACCTAAATATGACCCACCTAAAAGATCCAACCTACATGACCCCACCTAAAGATCACACCCCCCATGATCCACACCGTCACCCCGACCAACCTACCTGAAAATTGACCCCCCCCTCAAATGAAACTTGAAAACCCAAAAAAACATGACCAAAATCAAAAACCCCCCCTCCCACCCCAAACAAAAATGGGCCTTAACCAAAACTTTAAAAAAAAATATTAAAAACCTACCCTTTTAAAACTCACCATTTTTTCAAAACTTTTTCCCCTTATTTTTAAAAAACCCCTGTCCCCAAATTTAAGAAAACATTTTTTTTTATTCCAAATCAAAATATCACCCTCCATGAAACACATTAAATTTTATCAAAAAATTTTTTTTTAAAATAAAATTTTTTTAAATAAATAGCCCAAAAAATGGGTTTTTTTAACAAAAACAACAATAATCCAACCCAAAAGGCCCCCCCACATAACAAAAAATAAAAAGTTTAAAAAGCAAACAATTGGTTTCGGGAAACCCCCCTTGAAAAAAAAAAATTTTATTAATACGGTTGGGATGGGGGATCATTTTTTTTAATAAAAAAGAGGAAAACTCCAGGTTTTCAAACCAAACCCCCCCACTTAAATTTTACTAGGAGAAGGCACCCCAGTACACAAAACTCCCAAATTTCCCCCCCAAAACCCCCCATTTTACCCAACATTTTTAAAAAAAAGGGGAAAAAAAAATTTTTTTAAAAGGGTTTTTAAAATTCAGTATGGTGACGAAAAAATGATTAAAGTTATAATGAAAAAAGTGGGTTTGGCCCCAAAAAACAAAATAAGGGGGAAGAGTTTTAAAGGGGGGTAAGGGAAAATTTAATGGGATTAGGAAAATAAAATGTTAAAAATCTTTTAAGGGGAAAAAAAGTTTAAGGAAATTGGTTATTATTAAAAGAAAAGGGTTTTAAGAATGGGGTTTTAAATTATCATGGAAAGGGGTGGAGGGGGGAAAATTTTAATTTAAAAAAGAAGGGGTTTGAAATAAAATAAGGGGGGGGGCCTGGGAAAAGGGGTAAAAAATTTTGGGGTTGGAGGCGGGTCCCTTAAAGTAAGGGGAAGCCCTTGGAACTTTTTTAAGAAAGGGGTTTGATGGTAACAATTTTTGAAAAAAGGGTAAAATTTAAAAAAAAACAATCATATTTTTTAATTTTTTTTAAAAAGGAAGAAGGGGAAAAGAAATTTTTAAAAATTGTGTAAAATTTGGAGAGTCTATACACATAAAACATTCACAAGGTCACTTATAAGCTGCATTATTGAAAACAAAAAACAAAAATCACCTTTAACACTTAATGAAACTTAAATAGAAGTCCGAGATTATCACTAAGTAACCTCACCTTGGTGGCCGAGTTGGGTAGCAGCTTGGTCTTGTCTGGCTGGTCTGCTGTTCCAGGCTGTCTTGGTAGGTGTAATTACAGGACGCAGTTTTCTGTGTGTCCCCTCCTGTAATTCCACCCACCTGGACAGTCTCGGCAGTAGGCCAGCTAGACAAGACCAAGATACCATCCAACAAGGTTACTGGGGAGGGGCCAACACATACACACACACACACACACACACACACACACACACACACACATGGCAAATGTAGTCCCAATTTTTAAAAAGGGAGACAGACATGAGGCACTAAACTACAGACCTGTATCACTAACGTGTATAGTATGCAAGGTCATGGAGAAGATCATCAGGAGGAGAGTGGTGGAGCACCTGGAAAGAAACAAGTGTATAATTGACAACCAGCATGGTTTCAGGGAAGGAAAATCCTGTGTCACAAACCTACTAGAGTTTTATGACAAGGTGACAGAAGTAAGACAAGAGAGAGAGGGATGGATCGACTGCATTTTTTTGGCTGCAAAAAGGCTTCGACACAGTTCCTCACAAGAGGTTACTGAAAATGCTAATCAGGCACACATAACAGGAAGGCACTGCAATGGATCAGAGAAATACCTGACAGGGAGGCAAACATCGAGTCATGGTAACGTGAACGAGGTGTCGATGGGCTGCTTGTGACAAGCGGGGTTCCACAGGGTCAGTCCTTAGAACCTGTGCTGTTTCTTGGTAATGTGGAAAGACATAACGGAAGGGATAGACTCAGAAGTGGTCCTTGTTTTGCAAGATGATGTGAAGTTAATGAAAGAATCAAATCGGATGAGGATCATGTCAGGGACTACAAAGAGACCTGACAGCTACAAGCCTGGTCCCAGAAACTGAGCTCCTTGAGTTTAACCCTGCCAAATGCAAAGTCCAAGAAGTTTTGGGGAAGGCAAAGAAGACCGCAGACACAATATATTTAGATGGCCAAAGAACTGCAAACCTCAACTAAGGAAAAAGATCTGGGGTGATAAACACGCGATCATATCTCCTGAGGCGCACATAAAATCAATAACTGCTTGCAGCATACGGACGGGCGCCTGGCAAATCCTACGATAGCGTTCCGATACCTCAATAAGGAGCGTTCAAGACACTGTATACCATTTACTTCAGGCCCATACTGGAAGTATGCAGCAGCCAGTTTGGATAATCCACACCTAGTCAAGCACGTCAAGAAATTAGAGAAAGTGCAAAGGTTTTGCAGCAAACTATCCAGAGGACTACGGGGATTGTCCGTACCGAAGAAAAGGTTGAGGGAAATCGCCTGACGACACTGGAGGCCAGGAGGGTCAGGGAGACATGAGTAAGAAATATAAAAAACGCTCAGATAGACACGGTGGACAAAGACAGGATGTTTCCAGGATGGGACACATACACAAGAGGTCACAATTGGAAGTTGAAGACTCAGATGAATCAAAGGGATGTTAGGAAGTATTTCTTCAGTCATAGAGTAGTCAAGTCGTGGAATAGTCTAGAAAGTGAAGTAGTGGAGGGGGAACCATACATAGTTTAAGCGAAGGTATGATAAACTCATGGAGCAGGGAGAGAGAGACCAAGTAGCAATCAGTGAAGAGGCGGGGCCAGGAGCTATGACTCGACCCCTGCAACCACAAATAGGTGAGTACAAATAGGTGAGTACACACACACACACACACACACACACACACACACCCGTCCACCCAACCAACCGCCCACGCAACAACCCACTCACCCAACAACCCACGCACCCACCCACCCAACAACCCAACCACCCGCCCACCTGGGAAAGTGAGGAAGGGAGTTCATCTGAGGGGAACACAGGTGGACTTCTGGACACACGGAACTAGGGAAAGCACCAAAACAACAGGGAGTGGGAAATGTGGAAGGGTTGACATCCGGGGGCCCACGGATGGAGACCTGGAAACATAAACCACATCTGACTATGACCACACCCAACCATGATCTCACACACACCCCCCACCAACCCACCCACCCAACAACCCACACAGCCCACCCACTCCACCTGGGAAAGTGAGGAAGGGAGTTTCATCGAGGGACAACAGGTGACTCTGGACACACGGAACTAGGGAAAAGCACCAAGACAACCGGGAGTGGGAAATGGGGGGGGGGGGAAGGGGTTGGGGACGTGCGGGGGACACGGCCTGGAGACCTGGAAAACATAAACCACACCTGACTATGACCACACCACACATGATCACAACACAACACCAGACACACACACAGCACACACACAGAGCACACACACACACACCCGCCCACCCCATAAACCCACCCAGACCAACCACCCACCTACACAACAAGCCACCGCCCACCTTGGAAAGTGAGGAAGGGGATTCATTTGAGGACACAGTGGGGGGACTTCTGGACACACGAACTAGGGAAAGCACCAAAAATATCCGGAATAACATAATCACAGCGTGAACTATGACCACACCATCCACTATGACCACACCTATGATCAGACCTGACTATGACCTCCACCTATGATCACATCTACGATTCCATGATCACACCTGGGAATTCATCTGGGTGGGACACAGATGGACTCTGGACATCTGGACTTCGGAAGGTTGACATCCGGGGGCCCACGGATGGAGACCCTGGAACAAAACCAACACCTTGACCATGATCACACCCGCCCATCCAACTCACCCGGAAACCTAAACCATAACCATAAACCACGACCTGACTATTACCACAACCAACTATGGACCACATGACCACACCTCACCATGATCCACACCTTCACCATGATCCCCACCTCGCCATGATCCACACCACACCTCACCATGATCCACAGAACCTCACAAAACTAAACCAAAGAAACTAAAGCAACTAAAGAAAGCACCATAAAACACCTGATGTACACAAACATGCTATGTAACTCCAAACCCAAGGTCCTCACCATACAAACAGTAAAAATTAGTTATGGCGCATCAATGTTACAGACACTTGAAAAAAACAATAAATTGATTTAACCATGATCTGGTTAGACTCTGCGACTCATTTTTAATCAGAAAGACATTCTCCAGGGTTTTTTATTTCAAACAAACACATCGTCACTAAAGTTGACTAGAAGAACCATTTTCCAGTTATGCACAGAATCCAAAAAAATGCAACGTGTTCCGATCCATTTTATGCAATGCATCATTGAAGGTGTAGAGTGATATGTGTTGTTGAGAGACAGTTTAACAATTTTTTATATTTAAAGCAGTGAAATTAATTCCTGTATGGAATTACGACTTCATGACATTAATGGGTTATTTCAAATTCGAAAAAGCTAGGGACAAAAGTCCAGTTACCCTGGAATCAAGAGCCCCTCACCAGCAATAAGTCCAAAAGATAATGGAATTAGTTTTGAAATAACATTGTAAACAATCTAATATGGATAAACGATTATTTAGATTAGCAGAGTAGCTGAGGATCTTGGTTCTCCACCTATCACACAAGAAAAGCAATCAAGGAATTGCTTATGTATCATTGTAATAGGGGTGGGATGGGGAAGATCTAATTAAATAAGAAGAAGTAAATAAGAACAGAACATAAAAAAGGAGGAAGCACTGCACAGCCTACTGGCCTGTGCGAGGCAGGTCCAATTCTCCCACCAGCTTAAGCCAATGCCTTGACCTAGTGAGGGCACGGCACCGACCTAGAAGCACAAGCTAGTCAGGTCCAACTCTCACCCACCCACACCCACTCATGTATTTATACAACATATTTTTAAAAACTACACAAGGTCTAACCTCTATGACGGTACTCACGAATTTGTGGGAGCCCACCTCCATAACAAACAAACCAGAGCGGGACCTAAGTCTGGAAATTTTTTCCAGTATAAAAACCATATGCTGCGAGTCCTGTCTATGTTAAATTATTTTTAGGGCACGCTGTTACATCCAAATTTATTATTCCTTTTTTTCCATTTATACAACCCTAATTCTTCGCCTTTCTGAGATGGTAGATTCAGGTGACCGACCCATAAAACTGCGCAGCATAATCTAAATGAAGCCTAAGCAAAGATATATGGAATTGAAGAACAACCGGGCCGCGGGGGCGTTGACCCCCGAAACTCTCTCCAGGTAAACTCCAGGTGTTATCTTGGGAGGCTTCTATAGGAAGTTGTGAGGGAGGCTGTATTTGATCTTCTTCCTGGGTCTGGGATCTCCTGTCTGTCTTCTCCATCCACTCTCTTTCCTCCTTTCGCCTTTGTACCATCTCTCTCAGTTTTTTCTGCCTTCTTCTTGTGTTCATGTCGCGGTCGAGATACACCACCCCTGTATGTGCCGCATATGTCTCTTAATCGTCTTTCTCCTGCAGGATCCTGTCAGAGGTCGCTTCTGCCTTTGAAGGTCACTCTCACTGCCAGGTTTCTTTTTTGGCACAAACCCCCTATTCTCCGAAATTTTTCCAGCTGGGTCATGTCGTCTTCTCCTATTGCTTCATGATGCTTTCAATTGCTTTTTTGTTCCCCTTTGTTTTCTTGCCTCATATGTTTCCCCCTTTACTTCCTGTAGCCGCATACACACAAAACTGACCTCACCCTTTCATTCTCCCACTGCATATCCCGTGTACGCCTCATTTAATTGTTCCTCCACTGCAGCTTTTCGCTTTCATCATTTCACTGGCTTAATGGTACTGGGCTCAGTGGCCTGTGATTTTCCTTCTCGCGTTCCTTGGGCTCTGTTGTTGTCTGTTAGGGCCTCCACATTAAGCTTAGCTCTTTCACTTGCTACAGTCTCCTCTGATAGAGCTTCTCCATGCAGTTGTGCCCCTTCTTTCCCTACATTCCCTTTATTTGTGGCTGAGGTAAGCCAAGTCTCTGTTGTACAAATCCCAAAATGTACATTTAGTTCTTTAGGCTGTTTCAGATTTTTCAATTCAACTTCTAAACTCTGTATCCTACTTCTGCTGCTTTGACATGCAACCTCCCACTTCCCTCTTTCGCCACATCTATCCTCCTTCCATTCTCATGCTAAGTCTGTAATTTCTTTTCCTATCTTATCCCTTTTTTATGACTCTGCTGCCCAATCCTTCCTTTTCAGTTTCTCCCCTGTCCCTTGGTTTTTTCTTGTTGCTCTCTGGCAAGCGGAGGGGCCATTTTTGTTTTTATCACTGATTGCCTCAGAGTGGGAAACCTAGTATTCTGTATGTTAGGTTAGTAAGTGTGTATGTCAGAGTGTGGCAGAACTGTGCTATGTGGGAGAGGATTGGGAGGGGTGGGGAGGGTTTAGGGTGATGGGGAGGGGAGGGTGATACGTGAGGGAGGGAGGGATCAGGGGATTAGTGAGATGTCGGTGGGGGAAGGGGGGAGTGTATTGTGAGTCTGGATATTGTGAGTGTGAGTGTGGTGTGGTGTGATTGTGTTGTGTGTGAGGTGTGTGTGTGTGTGTTGTGTGTGTGGTGTGTGTGTGTGGTTGTGTGTGTGTGTGTTGTGTGTGTGTTGTTGTGGTGTGTGTGAATTAGGTGTGGGTTTATTATGATTGGAAAGGTAGGTGGCTTGTGCGTTGTAATGTAAGTCTCCAGTGGTCCTGGCTGCCCACAACTTTCTTTGTTGATCTGACACCCAACCTCCTGGGACTTTACCGGCACGTACTTATGTTTGTGTGTGTGTGTGAGTGTGTGTGTGTGTGTGTGTGTGTGTATGTGTGTATGTGTGTGTGTAATGTGTGTGTGTGTGGTTTTGTCCCTGTGTGTGTGTGTTGTTTGTGGTGTGTGTATATATATGTGTGTGGTGTGTTGTGTACTCACCTAGTTGTACTGTACTCACCTAGTGAGGTTGCGGGGGGTCGAGTCCGAGCTCCTGTCCCGCGCCTCTTCACTGATCGCTATCTAGCCACTCACCCTGAGCCGTGAGCTTTATCATACCTCTCTTAAAGCTATGTATGGATCCTGTGCCTTCCACATCATCGCTTCCCATACTATCCACTTACTGACTACTCTTGTGCTGAAGAAATACTTCCTAACATCCCTGTGATTTCAACTGTGTCTTCACTTCCAACTGGTGCCCCCCTTGTTACTGTGTCCAACCTCTGGAACATCCTGTCTATGTCCACCTTGTCAATTCCTCTCAGTATTTTTGTATGTCGGTATCTTGTCCCCCCTATCTCTCCCGTCCTCCAGTGTCGTCAGGGGGGGGGATGATTTCCTTAACCCTCTCCTCGTAGGACATACCCTCTTAGCTCTGGGACTATTCCTTGTTGCAAACCTTTGCACTTATCTCTAGTTTCTTCACGTGCTTGGCTAGGTGTGGGTTTCCAAACTGTGCCGGCATACTCCAATATGGGCCTAACATACACGGTGTACAGGGTCCTGAATGATTCCTTATTAAGAAATGCAGGAATGCTGTTCTGAGGTTTGCTATGGCGGCCCCATATGCTGCCTGGCAGCAGTATTTGGTTGATGTGCGCTTCAGAGATGTGCCTGTGTGTGTGTGTGTGTGTGGGTGTTTGTGTATGTGTGTGTATATATGTGTGTGTAATATGTGTGTGTGTGTGTGTGTGTGACTGTGTGTGTGTGTCTGTGTGTGTGTGTGTGTGTGTTTGTGTATGTGTGTGTATATATGTGTGTGTGTGTGTGTGTGACTGTGTGTGTGTGTGTGTGTCTGCGTGTGTGTGCGTGTCTGTGTGTGTGTGTGTGTGTGAGTGTGTGTGTTTGTGTGTGTGTGTGTGTATGTGTGTTTGTTGTACACACACACACACACACTACACACACACACACACACACACACACACACACAACACTCACGATAATCACAATGTTTATTTAGCTATCCTTGTCATAGATAAGAGTGGTCATAGTGAGGTGTGGCCATTGTGAGGTGTGGTCATAATGAGGTGTGGTAATAGTGAGGTGTGGTCATAGTGAGGTGTGGTCATAGTGAGGTGTGGTCATAGTGAGGTGTGGTCATAGTGATGTGTTGTCATAGTGAGGTGTGGTCATAGTGAGATGTGATCATAGTGAGGTGTGGTCATTGTGAGGTGTTGTCATAGTGAGGTGAGTCATAGAGAGGTGTTGTCATAAGTGAGTGTGTTGCATAGTGAGGTGTGTTTCATAGTGAGGTTGTCATAGTGAGGTGAGTCATAGTTAGGTGAGGTCATAGTGAGTGTTGTCATAAGGAGGTGTGGTCATAGTGAGGTGTGGTCATAGTGAGGTGTGGTCATAGTGAGAGTGGGTCATAGTGGAGTGATGGTCATAGTGAGGTGAGGTCATAGTGAGGTGTTTTCAAAGTGAGGTGTGTCATAGTGAGGGTGGGGGGGGGGCATTGTGAGGTGGGTCAAAGTGAGTGTGGTCATAGTGAGGTGTGTCGTAGTGAGGATGAGGTCCATAGTGAGGTGTGGTCATATGAGTGTGATCATAGTGAGGTGTGGTCATAGTATGGTGTGTCATAGTGATGGGTGGTAATAGTGAGGTGTGTCATAGTGAGGTGTGGTCATAGTGAGGTGTCTTCATATTGAGTGTGGTCATAGAGTGAGGTGTTGTCATAGTGAGGTGTTCTCCATGGTGAGGTGTGGTCATAGCGATGTGAGGTCCATAGTGAGGTGTGGTCAAAGTGAGGTGTGTCATAGTGAGTGTGGTCATAGTGAGGTTGGTCATAGTGAGGTGTGGTCATAGTGAGATGTGATCATAGTGAGGTGTTGGTCATTGTGAGGTGTGTCATAGTGAGTGTGTCATAGTGAGGTTGTTGTCATAGTGAGGTGTGTTTCACATAGTGAGGTGTGTTCATAGTGAGGTGTGTCATAGTCATGTGTGGACATAGTGAGGTGTGGTCATAGTCCATGGTTTGGTCAATAGTTGAGGTGTGGTCATAGTGAGGTGGAGTCATTAGTGAGGTGTATCAAGTGCGGTGTAGGTCATAGTGAGTTGTGGTCATAGTGAGGTGTGGTATAGTGGAGGTGTGTCATGAAGTGAGGTGTGTCATAGTGGAGGTTGGTCATAGGGAGGTGTGGTCATAGTTGAGGTGTGGTCATAGTGAGGTGTGGTCATAGTTAGTGAGGTCATGGTGAGTGTGGTCATAGTGTGTGTGATCAGAGTGAGGGTGGTCATAGTGAGGTGTGGTCATATGAGGTGTGTCATAGTGAGGTTGTGTTCATATGTGAGGGTGGTGGTCATAGTGGAAGGTGTTGGTCATAGTGAGTGTGGTCATAGTGAGGAGTTGTCATAGTGAGGTGTGGTCATAGTGAGGTGTTCTCATAGAGGTGTGTGGTCTATGAGGTGTTGTCATAGTGAGGTGTGGTCAAGTTAGGTGTGGTCATAGTGAGGTGAGGTCAGAGTGAGGTGAGGTCATATGTGATTGTGTCATAGTGAGGTGTGGTCAAGTGAGGTGTGGTCAAGCGAGGTGTGGTCATAGTGAGGTGGTGGTGATAGTGAGCTGTGTATCATAGTGAGGTGTGTCATAGTGAGGTGTTCCATAGTGAGGTAGGTCATAGTGAGTTGTCAGAGTGGAGCCTGTGTTTCATAGTGAGCTGTGTTCATAGTGAGGTGTGGTCATAGTGATGTGTCATAGTGAGTTTGGTCATAGTGAGGTGTTGTCATAGGAGCTGTGGTTCATAGTGACTGTGTTCATAGTGAGTGTGGTCATAGTGAGGTGTATCTCATAGTGAGGTGTGGTCATAGTGAGGTGTGGTGCATAGTGAGGTGTGGTCAATAGTGAGGTGTAGTCATAGTGAGGGTGTTGTCATAGTGAGGTGTGGTTCAAGGAGGTGTTGTCATAGGATGTGTGGTCATAGTGAGGTGTGGGTCATAGTGGGTTGTCATAGTGAGGTGTGGTCCAAAGTGAGGTGTGGGTTATAGTGAGGATGGTCATATGTGAGGTGTGTCATAGTGAGGGTGGTCATAGTGAAGTGTGGTCATAGTGAGTGTGGTCATTTTAATTTTTAGGGGGTGTGGTCATAGTGGGTGTTGTCATAGTGTGGTGTGTCAATATTGAGGTGTTGTCATAGTGATTGTGGTCATAGTGATGTGGTGGTCATAGGGAGGTGTGGTCATAGTGAGGTGTGGTCATAGTGAAGGTTGTCATAGTGAAGTGTGTTCATAGTGAGTGTGTCATAGTGAGGTGTGGTTCGCTAGTGAGTGTTGTCCATAGTGAGGTAAGTCATAGTGGAGGTGTGGTCATAGTGAGGTGTGAATCATAAGTGAGGTGTGGTCATAGGAGGTGTGGTCCATAGTGAGGTGTGGTCAAAAGTGAGGTGTCGCATCGTGAGGTGTGGTCATAGTGATGGTGTGGTCATAGTGAGGTGTGGTCATAGTGAGGTGTGGGTCATAGTGTGGTGTGTGTCATAGATAGAGGTGTTGTCATAGTGAGGTGTGGTCATAGTGAGGTGTTGTTCATAAGTGATGTGTGTCGATAGTGAGGTGTGGTCATAGTGAGGTGTGGCATCGTGAGATGTGGTCATAGTGAGGTGTTGTCATAGTGAGGTGTGGTCATAGTGAGGTGTTGTCATAGTGATGTGTGGTCATAGTGAGGTGTGGTCATAGTGAGGTGTGGTCATAGTGAGGTGTGGTCATAGTGAGGTGTGGTCATAGAGGGTGTGGTCATAGTGAGGTTGGTCATAGTGAGGTGTGGTCATAGTGAGGGTGTTTGTCCATAGTGAGGTGAGGTCAATAGTGAGGTGTGGTCCATAGTGAGTGTGATCATAGTGAGGTGTGATCATAGTGAGTGTGGACATAGTGAGGTGTGTCATAGTAGTTGTGGTCATAGTGAGGTGTGGTTCATATTGAGGTTTTGTCATAGGTGAGTGTGGTTCATATGAGTGTGGTCATAGTGATTGTGGTCCATAGTGAGGTGTTTGTCATCGAGAGGTGTGGTCATAGTGAGGTGTGGTCCATAGTGAGGTGTGTCATAGTGAGGAGCGTGGTCATAGTGAGGGTGGTCATAGTGAGGTGCGGTCATAGTTAGGTGTTTGTCATAGTGATGTGTGGTCATAGTGAGGTGTTGTCGATAGTGGAGGTGGTGGCATAGTGAGGTGGTGGTCAAAGTAGGTGTGGTCATAGTGAGGCGTGGTCATAGTGAGGTGTGTCATAGGTGAGGTGTGGTCAATAGTGAGGTGTTTTCATAGTGATGTGTGGTCATAGTGAGGTTGTTGTCATAGTGAGGGGGTGGTCATAGTGAAGGTGTGTCATAGTGAGGTGTGTCATAGTGAGGTGTGGTCATAGTGAGGTGTTTGTTCATAGTGAGTGGTGTGGTCCATAGTGAGGTTGTTGTCATAGTGATGTGTGGTCATAGGAGTGTGGTCATAGTGAGGTGTGGTCAATAGTGAGGTGTGGGTCCATAGTGAGGTGTGGTCATAAGTGAGGTGTGGTCATGAGTGAGGTGTGGGTCATAGTGAGGTGTGGTCATAGTGCGTGTGGACAGTTATTGTAGAAGTAAGTTCGCTATGGTGACGCCCCCTCGCCCCCCCCTCCCAAAAAAAAAATTAAACCTAATGAAATTTCTTCTGCCTCTCATATTATTTCCCCCAAAGTTTATATCTAGGCGTATGTTCCGAGGACCCTCAATTATATCTAGCTATGTCCGTGACCCTCCGATTATATCTAGCTATGTCGTGGACCCTCAGGATATATCTAGGTATGTCGTGACCCTTCAGATTTTATCTAGCTATGTCGTGAACCCTCAGGAATTATATCTAGCAATGTCCGTGGAACCTCAGGATTATATTTACTGTGTCCGTGGACCCACAGGACTATAATCATACTATGTCGTGACCTCAGGATTATATCTAGCTATGTCGTGGACCCCTCTGGATATATCTAGCTATGTCGTGGACTCTCTGGATTAATATAGCATATCGTGGACCCTCAGGATTATATCCTAGCTATGTCGTGGAACCCTCAGGTATTTCTGGATATGTCGTGGATCCTCAGATATATCTAGCTATTGTCGTGGATCTCAGGTTATATCTCGCTATGTCGTGGACCCTCAGGATAACTAGCTATTGTCGTGATGGACCGTCAGGGTATATCTTGCTAATGTCGTGAGCCCTCAGGTTATATCTCGCATGTCGTGACCCTCAGGCTATATCTCGCTATGTCTTGGACCCGTCAGGAATATGTCGCTGTATGTCGTGGATCGTCAGGATTACTCGCCTATGTCGTGGACCCCAATCACGCTATGCACACAGCTTCATTCCTCGGATCAAGGACTGCATCAACAAGATTTATTTTTTTCTCTAAGTTATATTTAGGTACTTAAATTTTGGCAGAGTGTCTCAGAACTGTATAGGTCTGTTTCCTAGTGTCAAGGTTTTTAATATGAAAATAGTCCTATTTCCTCGGATCAAAACTGCGTCATCAGGATTTTGTTTTTATATTTTTTCAAGACTCGAGTAACTGAAATGTGGCGTTTATTGTCCCTAGAGTTTATTACTCTAGTTAACATTTTATTTAAGTTCTTATATGTCATGTACATAAGGCAGCTCCTGAAGTCCCAAAGTTGATCCCTCAAGGTGATAAGCTACAGCTCTTGGTCTCATAGTTTAACAAAGGTAAGCTCCTGGACCCAACGGGGTAAAATTACCTAGGATAACCCTACCCAAAGGGGTAACAAGTGTTACAGCTCTTGACCCCTTATGAGAAAAGCTACAGCTCTGGGTCCAGCATTTTAGAGGTGTGCACTATCAAACAATGGGTAAATAATAATCTATAGAGCTTTTACAATTTTATTCATTAATCTCTTACTAGTAAAAAAACATAAAATACAGTATATACATTGTACAAATGTTTTTCATGAATATATAAGTGAGTGTAACCAGCGTTTATTCTTACTCTTGCTGCTACTGTTTTTTTCTATAACATGTAAAACGCTGGGCGTTTTGCATACTGTCGTCAGAGTCGACCGATGGTGACACCATATTGAATGATGTGGGGGGGGAGGGGGAGAGGGAAAGGAAGTGATGGTGTTACAACACAATACTTTATGAAGGTAATGTTGAGAGCAAGTGATGGTGTTACAGCACAATACTTTATGAAGGTAATGTTGAGAACAAGTGATGGTGTTACAGCACAATACTTTATGAAGGTAATGTTGAGAGCAAGTGATGGTGTTGCAACACAATACTTTATGAAGGTAATGTTGAGAGCAAGTGATGGTGTTGCAACACAATACTTTATGAAGGTGATGTTGAGAGCAAGTGATGGTGTTGCAGCACAATACTTTATGAAGGTAATGTTGAGAGCAAGTGATGGTGAAGCAGCACAATACTTTATGAAGGTAATGTTGAGAGCATGTGATGGTGTTGCAACACAATACTTTATGAAGGTAATGTTGAGAGCAAGTGATGGTGAAGCAGCACAATACTTTATGAAGGTAATGTTGAGAGCAAGTGATGGTGTTACAGCACAATACTTTATGAAGGTAATGTTG
>NC_069432.1:43996434-44027645 GCF_026875155.1 Cherax quadricarinatus
GATAGGTCCAATGCTGAGGCCAACAAGGCACAAGAGCCACTGGAAAAAACAAGGGAGAAACTGACCACATACAGGGAGGTCCGAGTCACAGAGGGGGAGGCAATGGAGGAAGAAAGGACAAAAACAGTGTTTATCCATGGGCTTCAGGAGAGAGAGGAAAGAACACACGAAAGGGAGCGGAAGAAAGAAAGGAGATTGAGAAAATCATCACGGGAAAAAGGGGAAGAGATGACGAGAATGTAAATTTTAGAGAAAAGGGGGGACTCGAAGGGGGGAAACCGACCAATCAAGCTGATTCTCAGGACGGGAAAAAGTGCGGAAAAGGATCCTCCAAGAGAAACCCGATTGAAATATCGGAAGAGTACAAAGGGTGTTCCACGACAGAGACAGAACAAAACAAACGACAGCAGCTGGGGAGAGGAAAAAAGCGAAAGGACTAGGAAAAAAAGAAAGGAGGGAAAACCGCAAGGTCAGTCAGAGCAGGACAGAACAGCAAAGGGAAGCACACACAAAACTACTTAGAACCATACAACCTATCACACCCTCCCCAAAACACACTACAAACCATACCCACACCTCCACCCAACACCGAGCTATAGAATCCACAGTAAACCACCAGGTCTCCCACCCCCACAGGCCCCCCAAACCCAGTGTTTGGAAAAAAAACAAGGTAGGTACACAAACGCTGATGGAATAACAAATAAGTGGGAGGAGTGGCATGAAAGAGTCAAAAAGCTCACCGGACATCATAGCTTCACAGAAACCAAAACTTACAGGGATGATAACAGTGCCATCTTCCAAAGGGGTCCCCAAAACCGAGGAAAAGACAGAGGGGAAAAGGGGGGTGGAGGGTGGCGTTGCTGATCAAAATCGCTGGAATTTTTATGAGCGGAGAGAGGAGATAGCGGAGAAAAAGTGATTTCTAGGGGAACCTTCCTTGAGGGCCCAAGGGGGGTAATGCAGTGATGTATAACCCACCACAGAACAGCAGGGGCCAAGGCAAAAGTACGACGGAGCAATAGAGCGAGGTGACACACTGCTAGAGTGGCCAGAAAGCTCATGCATGCAGGGCAAAGCTCCATCATGGGTGACTTTTAACCACAAGGGATTTGATTGGAAACTTGGACCCACATGGGGGGCCAAGATACAGGAGGGCAAATGAGGGTGGGTAAAGGGAACTCATGTCCCCCTAAGGGACACTACAAGAGGAGAGGAGAGGTGAACCGCAAGGCTGGACTTAGATTCACCTTCAGAGTGCAATATCGAGGACATCAATATGAAAGAACCCCCGGGGACGATGGATTGGTGGGAGGGTGATGGGCTGGTGGTGAGGGTTGATGGGCTGGTAGGTGAGGTGATTGGCTGGTGGGGTGGGTGATGGACTGTTGGTGATGTGATGGAATAGTAGAGGGGTGAAGGACTGTGTTTCCTGAAGTCCATCTGTGTCCCCTCAGATGAACTCCCTTCCACACTTTCACTTCCTGGTGATGGACTGGTTTTGAGGGTGATGGTCAGGTTTTGAGGGTGATGGACTGTTGCTGAGGGTGATGGACTGGTGGGTGATTGTGTGGACTAATAGTGAGAGTGATGGTACACTGGTGATGAGGGTGATGGACTGGAGGTTGATGTTTTATGTGTGTGTGTAGTTTGATGAGTGAAGGGTGATGGACTGGGTGAGTTGAGTGGTGAGGTCTTGTGATTATGGTGATGGACTTGGGCCGTAGAGGGGTTGATGTGACTGGTGTTGAGGGTGATGGATCGTGGTGTGGGTGGACTGGTGGGGAGGGTGATGTTCTAGTGGTGAGGGTGTTGGGTCCGATGGTGAGGGTTGATGGACTAGTTGGTGTGGGTGGACTGGAAGGTGAGGGTGAGGACTTGGTGTGTGAAGGTGAAGGGACATGTTGGTGAAGGGTTTAAGGACTGGTGGTGAGGGTGATGGACTGGCTGTGAGGATGATGGACTGGTGGTATGTGGGGTTGAGTGATGGACTGATGGGATGGTGAAGGACTATGCTTCCAGGAAATCTCATCTGTGTCCCCCTCAGATGAACTCCCTTCCACTCCCTTGTTGGTGATGAACTGGTGGTGAGGGGTAATGGACTGAGGTGAGGGTGATGGAACTGGTGGGGAGGGTGTTGACGGGGCTCGCGTTGGATGGTCTGGTGGGGAGGGTTGATGGTTCTGGTGGGGGAGCGGTGCTGGAATTGTTGCTGTGGGTGATGGGACTGACGGTGAGGGTTTGATGGCTGGTGGGGAGAATGGAAATGACTGTGTTTCCAGAGTCCATCTGTGTCCCTCAGATGAACTCCCATTCCACACTTCCCTTGCTAGTGATGGACCTGGTTGTGTGAGGGTGATGGATATGGTGGATGAGGGTGATGGACTTGTGGTTGGGTGATGGGACTGGTGGTGGGGTGATGGACTCTTAGAGAGGGGAAGGACTGTGTTCCAGAAGTCCTTCTGTGTCCACTCAGATGAACCTCCCTTCCACACTTCCCTTCCTGGTGTTGGAATGGTTTGAGGATGATGGCGTTGTTTTGAGGGTTGATGGGCTGTTGCTGAGTGGTGATTGGACTGATAGTGAGAATGATGGACTGTTGCTGAGGGTGATGGACTGGTGGTGATGTTTGTGTGTGTGTGTGTGTGTGGTGTTTTTTTTTTCCTTCCCCTAGTTTCATGACTCCAGATAGTCCTTCTGGGGCCTCAGATGAACTCCCACATTTCCCTTGTTGGTGATGGATGGTTGGTGAAGGTGATGGATTGGTGGGGAGGGTGAGGTCTGGTGGGTGAGATAGTGTGATGGACTGTCGGGACTGATGGATGTGTTTCCAGAAATCATCTTCACACTTCCATTGTGGTAGATGGGGACTGGTGGGGGGAGGGTGATGGACTGGTTGTGAGGGTGATTGAATGGTGGGGAGGGGTGATGGTTGGTGGTGAGAGTGATGGACTGCTGGACTGATGGACTGTGTTTCCAGAGATCCATTTCCACACTTCCCTTGTTGGTGATGTGACTGAGTGGGGAGGGTGCATGGACTTGTGGTGAGACGGTGATTGACTGGTGGGAGGGTGATGGTCTGGTAGGGAGGGTGATGGACTGGTGGAGAGGGTTGAGGGACTGGATGGTGGAGTGTGGTGGACTGGTAGGGAGGGTGAAAGGACTGGTGGTGAGGGTGATTGACTGGTGGAGAGGGTGATGGTCTGGTGGGAAAGGGTGATGGAGGGTGGGGATGGATGAAGGATTGTGTTTCCAGAAGTCCATCTGTGTTCCACACTTCCCTTTGCTAGTGATGCGGAACTGGTGGGGTGAGGGTGATGGTCTGGTGTGTGAGGGTGGATGGACTGGTGGTGGTGAGTGTGATGAACTTGTGGGTAGGGTGATGGATGTGGTGGAGGGTGATGGACTGGTGGTGAGGGTGATGGACTGGTGGTGAGGGTGATGGATGTGGGATGTACTGATGTTGAGGGTGAATGAACTGTTGTGAGTATGATGGGACTGATGGTGAGTGTGATGGACTGGTGGAGAGGGTGAAGGCCTATGCTTCCAGAAGTCAATCTGTGTCCCCTCAGATGAACTCCCTTCCACACTTCCCTTGCTGGTGATGGATTGGTGGTGAGGGTGATGGACTGGTGTTGAGGGTGATGGACTAGTGGTGATGGTGATGGACTGGTGGTGTGAGTGTGATGACTGGTGGTTGATGTGGTGGATTGGTGGTGACTGTGATGGACTGGTGGTGACTGTGATGGACTGGTGGTGACTGTGATGGACTGGTGGTGACTGTGATGGACTGGTGGTGACTGTGAAGGACTCGTGGTGACTGTGATGGACTAGTGGTGAAGGTCATGGACTGGTGGTGATGGTCATGGTCTGGTGGTGAGGGTGATGGACTGGTGGTGAGGGTCATGGACTGGTGGTGAGTGTGATGGACTGGTGGTGACTGTGATGGACTGGTGGTGACTGTGATTAGAATAGGTGGTGGGGTATGGATCTGGTGTGAGGGTTCTTGGAACTGGTGGTGAGGGACATGGTCTGGTGGGACTGTGATGGACTCGTGGTGACTGTGATGGACTAGTGGTGAAGGTCATGGACTGGTGGGAGGGTGAAGGACTGGTGGGGAGGGTGTTGGGGTGGTGGTGAGGGTGATGGACTGGTGTGAGTGTATGGATATGGTTTGTGACTGTGATGGACTATGGTGAGGTCAATGGACTGGTTGCTGAGGGTGATTCACTGGTGGGGAGGGTGAAGGACTGGTGACGGTGGAGGGTGATGGGCTGGTAGTAGGTGGTGATGGATCGGTGGTGACGTGATGGACTAGTGGTGAGGGTCAAGACTGGTGGTGAGGGTGATTGATGGTGGGGAGGGTGAAGGATGGTGGGGAGGGTGAGGGCTGGTGGTGAGGGTGATGGGTACTGGTGCGGGAGGGTGATGGGCTGGTGGTGGAGGGTGATGGACTGGTGGTGAATGTGATGGACTAGTGGTGAAGGTCATGGGACTGGTGAGTGAGGAGTTGTATGACTGGTGGGAGGGTGAAGGACTGGAGGGGAGGGTGATGGGATGGTGGTGTGAGAGTGATGGGACTGGTGGTGAGGTGATGGACTGGTGGTGACTGTGATGGACTAGTGGTGAGGGTTCATGGACTGGTGGTTAGGGTGATTGACTGGTGGGGGAGGGTGAAGACTGGTAGCCGGGGAGGGTGATGGGCTGGTGGTGAGGGAGATGGACTGGTGGGGAGGGTGATGGGCTGGTGGTGAGGGTGATGGGCTGGTGGTGAGGGTGATGGACTGGTGGTGAGGGTGATGGACTGGTGGTGAGGGTGATGGACTGTGTTTCCAGAAGTCCATCTGTGTCCCCTCAGATGAACTCCCTTCCACACTTCCCTTCCTGGTGATGGACTGGTTTTGAGGGTGATGGTCAGGTTTTGAGGTGATGATGTGCTGAGGGTGATGGGACTGGTGGTGAGGGTGTTGGACTAATAGTGAGAGTGATGGACTGGTGATGAGGGTGATGGACTGGAGGTGATGTTTTGTGTGTGTGTGTAGTTTGATGGTGAGGGTGATGGACTGGTGGTGAGGGTGATGGACTTGTGATTATTGTAGTGGACTGGTGGTGAGGGTGATGACTAGTGGTGTGGGCTGGACTGGTGGTAGAGGAGGGTGATGTTCTAGTGGTGAGGGTGATGGTCTGATGGTGAGGGATGATGGACTAGTGGTGTGGGTGGAATGGAGGTGAAGGGTGATGGGACAGGTGGTGATGGTGAAGGGACTGTTGGTGGAAGGGTTAAGGACTTGGTGGTGAGGGTGATGGACTGGCTGTGAGGGTGATGGACTGGTGGTTGCGAGTGATGGACTGATAGGGAGGGGAAGGACTATGCTTTCCAGAAAATCCATAAGTGTCCCTCAGATGAATCCTTCCCACACTTCCCATGTTGGTGATGAACTGGTGGTGAGGGTAATGGACATGAGGTGAGGGTGATGGATTGGTTGGTGGGAGGTGTGTTGACTGTTGCTGAGGGTGATGGGACTTGACGGTTGAGGGTGATGGGATCTGGTTAGAGAGAGTGAAGGACCTTGTGTTTCCAGAAGTCCATCTGTGTCCCCTCAGATGAACTCCCTTCCACACTTCCCTTGCTAGTGATGGACTGGTGGTGAGGGTGATGGACTGGTGGTGAGGGTGATGGACTGGGGTGGATGTGAGGGTGATGGACTTGTGGTTAGGGTGATTGGACTCGGGGGATGGTGGAGGGTGATGGACTAGTAGAGAGGGTGAAATACTGTGTTTCCAGAAGTCCTTCTGTGTCCCCTCAGATGAACTCCCTTCCACACTTCCCTTCCTGGTGATGGACTGGTTTTGAGGGTGATGGGCTGTTGCTGAGGGTGATGAACTGATAATGAGAATGATGGACTGTTGCTGAGGGTGATGGACTGTTGCTGAGGGTGATGAACTGATAATGAGAATGATGGACTGTTGCTGAGGGTGATGGACTGATAGTGAGAATGATGGACTGTTGCTGAGGGTGATGGACTGGTGGTGATGTTTGTGTGTGTGTGTGTGTGTGTGTGTGTGTGTGTGTGTGTGTTTTTCCTTCCCCTAGTTTCATGACTCAAGAAGTCCTTCTGCGGGCCCTCAGATGAACTCCCACACTTCCCTTGTTGGTGATGGACTGGTGGTGAGGGTGATGGATTGGTAGGGAGGGTGATGGTCTGGTGGTGAGAGTGATGGACTGCTGGACTGATGGACTGCGTTTCCAGAAATCCCATCTTTCCACACTTCCATTGGTTGGTGATGGACTGGTGGGAGGGTGATGGATGTGGTGAGGCGTGATTGGACTGGTGGGGAAGGGTGATGGTCTGCAGGGAGGTGATGGACTTGTTGGAGTGGGGGAAGGTCTGGTGGGGAGCGTTATGGACTAGTGGTGTGGGTGAGGCTGGATGGTGGAGGGTGATGGACTGGTGTTGAGTGTGGCTGGAATGGTAGGGGGGTGAATGACTGGTGGTGAGGATGATTGACTGGTGGAGAGGGTGATGGTCTGGTGGGGAAGGGTGATGGAGTGGTGGGGAGGGTGAGGATTGTGTTTCCAGAAGTCCATCTGTTTCCACCATTTCCTTGCTAAGTGAGGACTGTGGTGAGGGTGATCGTCTGGGATGGTGAGGGTGATGGATTGTGGGTGTACTGTGGTGAGGGTGATGATGATGGTGAGGGTGATAGACTGGTGGGGAGGGTGAAGGACTGTGTTTCCGGAAGTCCATCTGTGTCCCCTCAGATGAACTCCCTTCCACACTTCCCTTGCTCGTGATGGACTGGTGGTGAGGGCTGCTGATGGTCTGGTGTGAGGGTGATGGAATGGCGGTGTGGGTTATGGACCTTGTGGTTAGGGTGATGGACTGGTGGGGAGGGTGAAGGACTGTGTTTCCAGAAGTCCATCTGTGTTCCCACACTTCCCTTGCTAGTGATGGACTGGTGGTGAGGGTGATGGTCTGGTGGTGAGGGTGATGGACTGGTGGTGAGGGTGATGAATTGTGGTTAGGGTTGATGGGTTGGTGGGGAGGGTGAAGGATGTGTTTCCAGAAGTCCATCTGTGTTCCCACACTTCCTTGCTAGTGATGGGAATGGTGGTGATAGTGTTTGTTCTGGTGGTGAGGGTGATGGGGACTGGTGGCGAGGGTGATGAAACTTGTGGTTTGGGTGATGGACTGGTTGTTGAGGGTGATGGAATGGTGGTGACGGAGAGGGATGTGGGTGTACTGATGGTGAAGGGTGATGGACTGATGGTTGGTGTGATGGACTGTAGTGATGGAGATGGACTGGATGCTCGAGGGTGATAGTGGTGAAGGTGGTGGACTGGTGATGTGATGTGAGGCAGGGGTGTTTGCTTCCCTAGTTCCATGTCTCCAGAAAGTCCATCTGATGGGCCCTCAGTTTGAACTCCCTTCGAACCTTCATCAGTTGGTGTGGTGTTCTGTGAGGGTGATGGGTCTGGTGGTGACGGGTGATGGACTGGTGGTGAGGGTGAATGGACTGGTAGTGAGGGTGATGGAATGGTGGTGATGGTGATGGACTGGTGGTGAGGGTGATGGACTGGTAGTGATGGTGATGGACTGATGCTGAGGGTGGACTAGGGGTGAAGGTGGTGGACTGGTGATGTGATGTGAGGGTGTTTGCTTCCCCTAGTTCCATGTCTCCAGAAGTCCATCTGAGGGCCCTCAGATGAACCCTTACACACTTCACCTGTGGTGTGGTTGTTGTGGTCTCGGTGATGGTCTGGTGGTGAGGGTGATGGAGTGGTGGTGAGGGTGATGGACTTGTGGTGACTGTGGTGGACCAGTGGTGAGGGTCATGGACTGGTGGTGAGGGTGATTGACTGGTGGGGAGGGTGAAGGACTGGTGGGGAGGGTGATGGGCTGGTGGTGTGGGTGATGACTGGTGCGGAGTAGTGATGGACGGTGGTGACTGTGATGGACTAGTGGTGAGGGTCATGGAACTGGTAGTGAGGGGTGATTCACTGGTGCGGTGTGGGTGAAGGGACTGGTGGTGGTGTGATGGATGGTGGTGACTGTTGATGGGAATAGTGGTGAGGGGTTATTGACGGTGGTGAGGGTGATTGATGGTGGGGAAGGGTTGAAGGGATGGTGGGCTGGGTGATGGGCTGGTGGTGAGGGTGTGGACTGGTGGTGACTGTGATGGACTAGTGGTGAGGGTAATGGGACTTTGGTAGTGAGGGTGAAAGGACTGGTGGGAGGGTTGATGGGCTGGTGGTGAGGGTGATGGGATGGAGGTGAGGGTGTTGGGAAATGGTGGTGAGTGTGATGGGACTGGTGGGGTGACTGTGATGGACTAGTGGTGGAGGTCATGGACTGGTGGTGAGGTGTGAACGACTGGTGGGGAGGGTGAAGGACTGGAGGGGAGGGTGATGGGCGGTGGTGAGGGGTGAATGGTCTGGTGGTGGTGTGTTGGACTCGGTTGGTGACTGTGATGGACTAGTGGGAGGGTCATGGACTGGTGGGGAGGGTGATTGACTTGGTGGGGAGGGTGATGGGCTGGTGGTGAGGGTGATGGGCTGGTGGTGAGGTGATGGACTTGTGGTGAGGGGGATGAAACTATTAGAGAGGGTTGAAGGACTGTGTTTTCCAGAAGTCTTCTGTGCTCCCCTCAGATGAAGTCACTTTCCACACTTCCCTTCCTGGTGATGGACTGGTTTTGAGGTGATGGTCAGGTTTTGAGGGTGATGGGACTGTTGCTGAGGGTGATGGGACTGTTGGTGAGGGTGTGGGGATATAATAGTAGAGTGATGGACTGGTGTTGTGAGGTGATGGATGAGTGGTGTTGTTTGTGTGTGTGTGTAGTTTGATGAGTGAGGGTGATGGGCTGGTGGTTGAGGTGATTGGACTCTGTGATGTGGTGATGGACTGGTGGTGGAGGGTGATGGACTTGTGTTGAGGGTGAGGACTAGTGGTGTGGGTGGACTGGTAGGGAGGAGGGTGATGTTCTAGTGGTGAGGGTGATGGTCCGATGGTGAGGGTGATGGACTAGTGGTGTGGGTGGACTGGAGGTGAGGGTGATGGACATTGGTGGGTAGGTGAAGGATGTTGGTGTGAAGGGTAAGGACTGTGGTTGAGGGGGTGACGGACTGGCTCCTGTGAGGGGTGATGGATGGTGGTGTGAGTGATGGACTGATAGGGAGGGTGAAGGACTATGCTTCCAGAAATCCATATGTGTCCCCTCAGATGAACTCCCTTCAACCACTTCCCTTGTTGGTGTGGATGAATGGTGGTGAGGGTTAATGGCGACTGGAGGTTGAGGGTGAAAGACTGGTGGGGAGGGTGATGGTCGGTGGGAGGTGTTGATGGTCTGGTGGGGAGGGTGATGTCTGGTGGGGAGGGTGATGGACTGTTGCTGAGGGTGATGGACTGACGGTGAGGGTGAAGGACTGTGTTTCCAGAAAGTCCATCTGTGTCCCTCAGATGAACTCCCATTCCACACTTCCTTGCTAGTGATGGACTGGTGGTTGAGGGTGATGGACTGGTGGTGAGGGTGATGGACTTGTGGTTAGGGTGATGACTGGTGGTGAGGGTTGATGCACTGTAGAGAGGGTCGGAAGACTTGTTGTTTCCAGAAGTCCTTCTGATGTCCCTCCAGATGAACTCCCTTCCACACTTCCCTTCTGGTGATGACTGGTTTTGAGGATGAATGGCCATGTTTTGAGGGTGATGGGCTGTTGTGAGTGGTGATGGACTGATAGTGAGGAATGATGGACTGTTGCTGAGGGTGATGGACTGGTGGTGAAGTTTGTGTGTGTGTGTGTGTTTGGGTGGTGTGTGTGTGTTTTCCTCCCCTAGTTTCATGACTCCAGTAGTCCTTCTGCGGGCCCTCAGATGAACTCCCACACTTCCCTTGTTGGTGATGGACTGGTGTTGAGGGTGATGGACTGGTGGTGAGGGTGATGGATGTGGTTTGTACTGTGGTGTGGGTGATGGGGACTGATGGGAGTGTGATGGACTGGTGGGGGAGTGAGCAGGGACTATGCTTCCAGAAGTCAATCTGTGTCCCCTCAGATGAACTCCCTTCCACACTTCCCTTGCTGGTGATCGGATTGGTGGTGAGGGTGATGGACTGGTGGTGAGGTTGCTGGACTGGTTTTTGAGGGTGATGGAGAGGGGGGACTTGTGGTGAAGGTGATGGACTGGTGGTGAGTGTGATGAAATGGTGGTGACTGTGGATGGATGGTGGTGGGACTGTGATGGACTGGTGGTGACTGTGATGGACAGGTGGTGGACTGTGATGGACTGGTGGTGAAGTGAGGACTGGTGGTGGACTGTTGATTGAGTCGTGGTGATGTTATGGATAGTGGTGAAGGTCATGGACTGGTGGTGAGCCTTCATGGACTGGTGGTTAGGGTGATTGGACTGGTTGATGGTCGAGGGTCATGGACTGGTGGTGAGTGTGATGGACTGGTGGTGGACTCTGATGGACTGGTTGGTTTTGGACTGAGTTGGACTAGGTGGTGAGGGTCATGGACTGGTGGTTTGAGGCGTCATGTGACTGGTGGTGAGTGTGATGGACTGGTGGTGACTGTGATGGACTGGTGGTGACTGTAATGGACTAGTGGTGACGGTCATGGACTGGTGGTGAGGGTCATGGACTGGTGGTGAGGGTGATGGACTGGTGGTGGTGGTGGTGTATGTTTGCTTTCCCTAGTTCTATGTATCCAGAAATCCATCTGCGGGCCCTCAGATGAACTCCCTTCCACACTTTACTTGTGAGTGATGGTGGTGATGGTTATGGACTGGTGGTGAGGGTGATGGACTGGTGGTGATAGTGATGGACTGGCAGTGAAGGTGATGGTCTGGTGGTGAGGGTGATGGACTGGTGGTGATGGTGATGAACTGGTAGTGAGGGTGATGGACTGCTGGTGAGGGAGATGGACTGGTGGTGGTGGTGGTGTATGTGTGTGTGTGTTTGCTTTCCCTAGTTCCATGTTAACCCAGAAAATCCATGCTGCGGCCCTCAGATGAACTCCCTTCCACCACTTTACTTGTGGAGTGATGGGCTCGGTGGGATGGTTATGGACTGGTGGTGACGGTGATGGGGCTGGTGGTGAGGGTGATGGACTGGTGGTGGAGGGTGAATTGACTGGTGGGGAGGGTGTGAAGGGAAAACCCTGGGGGGGTTTGGGGAGGGTGATGGGCTGGTGGTGTGGGTTGTTGGACTGGTGGGGTGGGTGATGGGCTGGTGGTGAGGGTTGATGGATGGGGTGGTGACTGTGATGGACTAAGTGGTGAAGGTCATGGGACTGGTGGTGAGGGTTGAATGGACATGGTGGGTCGAGGGTGAAGGAACTGGAGGGGGGTGATGGGTGGTGGTGAGGGTGATGGATGGTGGTGGTGAGTGTGTTGGATGGTGGTGACTGTGATGGACTTGGTGAGGTTCATGGATGGTGGTTTAGGGTGTTTACTGGTGGGAGGGTTGAAGGACTGGTGGGAGGGTGATGGGCTGGTTGGGTGAGGGAGATGGACTGGTGGGGAGGGGTGATGGGGCTTGTTGGTGAAGGGTAGATGGGCTGGATGTTGCGGGTGATGGGCTGGTGGTGAGGGTGATGGGACTGGTGGTTGAGGGTGATGGACTGGGTTTCCAGAAGTCCATCTGTTGTACCTCAGATGAACTCCCTTCCACACTTCCCTTCCTGGTGATGGAACTGGTTTTGAGGGGTGATATGTCAGTTTTGAGGGTGATGGACTGTGCTGAGGGGTGATGGACTGGTGGTCGAGGGTGATGGACTAATTAGTGAGAGTGATGGACTGGTGATGAGGGTGATGGGACTGGAGGAGATGTTTGTGTTGTGTGTAGTTTGATGGTGAGTGTGATGGACTGGTGGTGAGGGTGAGGACTTGTGATAATTGTGATGGACTGGTGGTGAGGGTGATGAACTAGTGGTGTGGGTGGACTGGTGGGGAGGGTGATGTTCTTAGTGGTGGGGTGATGGTCTGATGGTGAGGGTGATGGACTAGTGGACTAGTGGGTGGACTGGAGGTGAGGGTGAATGGACAGGTGGTGAAGGTGAAGTGACTGTTGCGTGAAGGGTAAGGACTGGTTGGTGTGGGGATGGACTGGCAGTGTGGGTGGATGGGGACTGGTGGTGTGTGAGTGATGGACTGAAGGGTGGGTGAAGGACTATGCTTCCAGAATCCATATAGTGTCCCTCAGATGACTCCTTCACACTTCCCTTGATTGGTGATGAACTGGTGTGAGGGTATGGACATGAGGTGAGGGTGATGGATTGTGGCTTGAGGAGGGTGTTGGCTGTTGCTGAGGGAGGATGGGACTGACGGTGAGGGTGATGGACTGGTAGAGAGAGTGAAGGACTGTCGTTTCCAGAAGTCCCTCTGTGTCCCCTCAGATAACTCCCGTTCCACACTTCCCTTTGCTAGTGATGGATGGTGGTGAGGGTGATGGTCTGGGGTGAGGGTGATGGACTGGTGGTTGAGGAGTGATGGACTTGTGGTTAGGGTGATGGATGGTGTGAGGTGATGGACTAGTAGGAGGGTGAAAATATGTGTATTCCAGAAGTCTTCTGTGTCACCTACCAAGATGACTCCCTTCCACACTTCCTTCCTGGTGACGGACTGGTTGTGAGGGTGATGGGCTGTTGCTGCGGGTGATGAATGATAATGAGAATGATGGGGGACTGGTTTGCTGAGGGTGATGGATGTTGCTGGGGTGATTGACCTGATAATGAGAATGATGGACTGTTGCTGAGGGGTGATGGATGATAGTGTGAATGAATGGACTGTTGCTGAGGGTGTGGACTGGTGTGATGTTTGTGTGTTTGTGTGTGTGTGTGTGTTTTTCCTTCCCCTAGTTCTGACTCAAGAAGTCCTTCTGCGGGCCCTCAGATGAACTCCCACACTTCCCTTGTTGGTGAGGACTGGTGGTGAGGGTTGATGGATTGGTAGGGAGGGGTGATGGGTCTGGTGGTGAGAGTGATGACTGCTGGACTGATGGGACTGCGTTTCCGAAATCCATCTTCCACACTCCATTGTTGGTGAATGGATGGTGGGGAGGGTGATGGACTGTGGTGAGGTGATTGCCTGGTGGGAGGGTGATGGTCCTGCAGGGAGGTGTGATGGACTTGTGGAGAGGGTGAAGGACTGGTGGGGAGCGTTATGGACTAGTGGTGTGGGTGGGCTGGGGGGGGGTTGGTGAGGGGTGATGGACTGGTGTTGAGTGGGGAGCTGACTTGTAGGGAGGCGAGAATGACTGGTGGTGAGGATGATTGACTGGTGGAGAGGGTGATGGTCTAGGTGGGAAGGGTGTTGGAGTGGTGGGGAGGTGAAGGGATTGTGTTTCCGAAGTCCATTCTGTTTCCACACATTCCTGCTAGTGATGGAATGGTGGTGAGGTTGGATCGTTTCTGGTGGTGAGGGGTGATGGGATGTGGGTGTACTGATGGTGAGGGTGATGGACTGATGGTGAGGGCTGATTAGACTGGTGGGATGGGTTGAAGGGGACTGTGTTTCCGGAAGTCCATCTGTGTCCCCTCAGATCGAACTCCCTTCCACACCTTCCCTTGCTCGTGATGGACTGGTGGTGAGCGGCTGATGGTCTTGGTAGTGAGGGTGATGGGGACTGGCGGTGAGGGTTATGGACTTGAGGTTAGGGTGATGGATAGGGGGGGAGGGGTGAAGAGGGACTGTGTTTCCATGAAGTCCATCTGTGTTCCCAGCACTTCCCTTGCTAGTGATGGACTGGTTGGTGAGGGTGGATGGTTCTGGTGGTGAGGGTGATGGACTGGTGGTGACGGGTGATGAACTTCTGTGGTTAGGGTGATGGACTGGTGGTAGGGTGTAAGACTGTGTTTACAGACTGTCCAACTGTGTTCACACAATTCCCTTGCATAGTGATGGGACTTGGTGGTGCATAGTGATGGTCTGGTGGTGAGGGTGATGGACTGGTGGCGAGGGTGATGAACTTGTGGTTAGGGTGATGGACTGGTGTTGAGGGTGATGGAATGGTGGTGAGGGAGATGGCATGTGGGTGTACTGATGGTGAGGGTGATGGAATGATGGTGAGTGTGATGGACTGGTAGTGATGGTGATGGACTTGGATGGTGGGGAGGGTGGATGGACTCGTGGTGAGGGTGATTGACTGGTGGGGAGGGTGATAGGTCTGGTAGGGAGGGTGATGGATGGTGGAGTGGGTGAAGGACTGGTGCGTGAGTGTGGTGGACTGGTTGAGGGTGAAGGACTGGGGCGGGTGGATTGACTGGTGGAGGAGGGGTGATGGTCTGGTGGGAAGGTGATGCAGTGGTGGGGAGGTGAAGGGATTGTGTTCCAGAAGTCCATCTGTTCCACACTTTCCTTGCTAGTGATGGGAATGTGGTGAGGGTTGATCGTCTGTGGTGGAGGGTGATGGACTGGTGGTGAGGGTGTGAACTTGTGGGTAGGGTGATGGCATGGTGGGGACGGGTGATGGACCTGGTAGGTGAGGGTGATGGATGTGGGTTTTTACTGATGGTGAAGGGTGATGGACTTGTGTTGTGGGGTGATGGGGACTGGTTGTGAGGGTGATGGACCGGTGGTGAGGGTGATGGTATGTGGGTGTATGATGGTTGAGGGTGATGGACTGATGGTCCGAGTGTGAGGGATGGTGGTGAGGGGTGATGCGACTGGAGGGGAGGGTGAAGGACTATGCTTCCAGAAGTCAATCTGTGTCCCCTCAGATGAACTCCCTTCCACACTTTCCTTGCTGGTGATGGATTGGTGGTGAGGGTGATGGACTGGTGGAGAGGGTGATGGTGGTGTTGAGGGTGATGGACTAGTGGTGATGGTGATTGACTGGTGGTGAGTGTGATGGACTGGTGGTGACTGTGATGGATTGGTGGTGACTGTGATGGACTGGTGCTGACTGTGATGGACTGGTGGTGACTGTGATGGACTGGTGGTGACTGTGATGGCACTGGTTGTGTGATGTGAGGACTGTGGTGACTGTGATGGACTAGTGGTGAAGGTAATGGACTGGTGTGTGTGGCGACGTGGACTGGTGGTGAGGTTGATGGACTGGTGGTGAGGGATCCATGGGCAACCTGGTGGTGGTGTGATGGACTGGTGGTTGACTGTGATGGATGGTGGTGACTGTGATAGACTAGTGGTGAGGGTCCATGGCTCGTGTGAGGGACATGGACCTGGTGGTGACTGTGATGGATTCGTGGTGCTGTGATGGGACTAGTGGTGAAGGTCATGGACTGGTGGGGAGGGTTGAAGGATTGGTGGGGAGGGTGATGGGCTGGTGGTTGTGGGTGATGGTCTGGTGAGTGAGTGTGATGGATGGTTGTGACTGTGATGGGACTAGTGTTGGGGTTCATGGGACTGGTTGTGAGCGGTGATTTCACTGGTGGGAGGGTTGAAGGACTGGTGGGGAGGGGTTGATGGGCTAGGTAGTTGTGGCGTGATGGTACTGGTGGGGAGGGTGATGGGCTGGTAGTGTGGGTGATGGACTGGTGGTGACTGTTGATGGATAGTGGTTTAGGAGTCAAGGACTGGTGGTGCGGGTGATTGACAGGTGGGGTGGGTGACAGGCTGGTGGGGAGGGTGTTGGGCTGGTGGTTGTGAGAGTGATGCGAGATGGTGGTGAGGTGATGGGACTGGTGGTGAGTGTGATGGACTGGTGGTGACTGTGAAGAATATTGATGAAGGTCATTGGACTGGTGGTGAGGGTGAATGCTGGTGGGGAGGGTGAAGGACTGGGAGGGGAGGGTGATGGGCTGGTGGTGTGGGTGATGGACTGGGTGGTGAGTGTGATGGAAGGTGGTGACTGTATGACTAGTGGTGAGGGTACATGGGACTGGTGGGGAGGGTGATTGACTGGTGGGGGAGGTGAAGGACGTGGTGGGAGGGTGATGGGTGGTGGTGAGGGAGTGGATGGTGGGGTGGTGATGTGGTGGTGGTGAAGTGATGGGCTGGTGGTGGGGTGATGGGCTGGTGGTGAGGGTGATGGACTTGAGGTGAGGGTGATGGACTGTTGTTTCCAAAATTCCATCTGTGTCCCTCTGATGAACTCCCTTCCACATTTCCCTTCTTGTGATGGACTGTTTTGAGGGTGATGCGTCAGGTTTATGAGGGTGATGGGACTATTGCTGGGGTGATGCGTCTCGTGGTGAGGGTGAATGGACTAATAGTGAGTAGTGATGGACTGTTGATGAGGGTGATGGACTGTAGGTGTTGTTGTGTGTGTGTGTGTAGTTGATGGGAGGGTTGCTGGACTGGTGGTGAGGGTGATGGGCTGGTTGGCGGTGAGGGGGATGGACTGGGGGGAGGGGTGAAGGCTGGTGGTGGGGTCATGGACTGGTGGGTGACTGTTGTGGACTGGTGGTTGAGGGTGATGGACTGGTGGTGAGTGTGGATGTGGTGTTGTGATGGACTGGTGGTTAGGGCTCATGGACTGGTGGTGAGTGGATGGCTGGTGGTGAGTGTCATGGAGTGGTGGAGATTGTGAAGACTGGTGGTGACTGTGATGGACTGGTGGGAGGGTGATGAAATGTGGTTAGGGTCATTGAAACTGGTGGTGAGGGTGATTGACTGGTGGTGGACTGTGATGGAATGGTGGTGACTGTGATGGCCTGGTGGAAAGGGTGATTGACTGGTGGGAGGGTGAAGGACTGGTGGTGTGGGTTTGATGGACTGGTTATGAGGTGAGTGTGACAGACTGGTGGTGACTGTGATGGAATGGTGGTGAGTGTATGGATAGTGGTGAGGGTGATGACTGGGGGGAGGGTGTGAAGGATGGTGGGGAGGTGATGGGCTGGTGGTGAGGGTGATGGGACTGGTGGTGACTGTGATGGACTTGGTGGTGAGGGTCATGGACTGGTGGTGGGGTGATTGACTGGTGGGGAGGGTGTGATGGTGGGGAGGGGATGGGCTGGTGGTTGAGGGTGATGGAATGGTGGTGAGGTGTGATGGACTGGTGGGACTGTGTTGGACTAGGAGTGAGGGTCATTGACTGGTGGTGAGGGTCATGGAATGGTGGTGAGGGTGAAAGGACTGGAGGAGCAGGGTTAATGGGCTGGTGGTGAGGGTGATTGAACTGCTGGGGGGAGAAAGACTGGTGGGGGTGGGTTGATGGAATGGTGGTGTGTTTGATGGACTCGTGATGACTGTGATGGACTAGGGGTTAGGGTCATGGACTGGTGGTTGAGGGTGATTGACTGGTGGGCGGAGGGTGAAAGACTGGTGGGGAGGGGTGATGGCTGGTGGTGAGGGTGAGGGATGGACGTGAGGGTGGATGGACTGGTGGTGACTGTGATGAATAGTGGTGACTGTGGATGGACTGATGGGAGGGTCATGAATGGTGGTAAGGGTGATTGATGTGTGGGGGAGGCGTGAAGAACTGGTAGGGCAGGGTGATGAAGCTGGTGGTGAGGGGTGATGGACTGGTAGGTGACTGTGATGGACTAGTGGTGACGGTCCATGGACTGGTGGGAGGGTGAACGACTTGGTGGGGAGGGGTGAAGTGACTGGATGGGAGGGTGATTGGGCTGGGTGGTGAGGGTGATGGACTGGTGGTGAGTGTGTTGGACTGGTGGTGACTGTGATGGACTAGTGGTGAGAGTCATGGACCTGGTTGGGGAGGGTGTGATGGATGGTGGGGAGGGTGGAAGGAATGTGTGGGGAGGTAATGGGGTGGTGGTGAGGGGACGATGGATTGGTGGGAGGGTGATGGGCTGGTGGTGAGGGTTGATGGGCTGGTAGGTGAGGTGATTGGCTGGTGGGGTGGGTGATGGACTGTTGGTGATGTGATGGAATAGTAGAGGGGTGAAGGACTGTGTTTCCTGAAGTCCATCTGTGTCCCCTCAGATGAACTCCCTTCCACACTTTCACTTCCTGGTGATGGACTGGTTTTGAGGGTGATGGTCAGGTTTTGAGGGTGATGGACTGTTGCTGAGGGTGATGGACTGGTGGGTGATTGTGTGGACTAATAGTGAGAGTGATGGTACACTGGTGATGAGGGTGATGGACTGGAGGTTGATGTTTTATGTGTGTGTGTAGTTTGATGAGTGAAGGGTGATGGACTGGGTGAGTTGAGTGGTGAGGTCTTGTGATTATGGTGATGGACTTGGGCCGTAGAGGGGTTGATGTGACTGGTGTTGAGGGTGATGGATCGTGGTGTGGGTGGACTGGTGGGGAGGGTGATGTTCTAGTGGTGAGGGTGTTGGGTCCGATGGTGAGGGTTGATGGACTAGTTGGTGTGGGTGGACTGGAAGGTGAGGGTGAGGACTTGGTGTGTGAAGGTGAAGGGACATGTTGGTGAAGGGTTTAAGGACTGGTGGTGAGGGTGATGGACTGGCTGTGAGGATGATGGACTGGTGGTATGTGGGGTTGAGTGATGGACTGATGGGATGGTGAAGGACTATGCTTCCAGGAAATCTCATCTGTGTCCCCCTCAGATGAACTCCCTTCCACTCCCTTGTTGGTGATGAACTGGTGGTGAGGGGTAATGGACTGAGGTGAGGGTGATGGAACTGGTGGGGAGGGTGTTGACGGGGCTCGCGTTGGATGGTCTGGTGGGGAGGGTTGATGGTTCTGGTGGGGGAGCGGTGCTGGAATTGTTGCTGTGGGTGATGGGACTGACGGTGAGGGTTTGATGGCTGGTGGGGAGAATGGAAATGACTGTGTTTCCAGAGTCCATCTGTGTCCCTCAGATGAACTCCCATTCCACACTTCCCTTGCTAGTGATGGACCTGGTTGTGTGAGGGTGATGGATATGGTGGATGAGGGTGATGGACTTGTGGTTGGGTGATGGGACTGGTGGTGGGGTGATGGACTCTTAGAGAGGGGAAGGACTGTGTTCCAGAAGTCCTTCTGTGTCCACTCAGATGAACCTCCCTTCCACACTTCCCTTCCTGGTGTTGGAATGGTTTGAGGATGATGGCGTTGTTTTGAGGGTTGATGGGCTGTTGCTGAGTGGTGATTGGACTGATAGTGAGAATGATGGGATGTTGCTGGGGTGATGGGACTGGTGGTGATGTTTGTGTGTGTGTGTGTGTGTGGTGTTTTTTTTTTCCTTCCCCTAGTTTCATGACTCCAGATAGTCCTTCTGGGGCCTCAGATGAACTCCCACATTTCCCTTGTTGGTGATGGATGGTTGGTGAAGGTGATGGATTGGTGGGGAGGGTGAGGTCTGGTGGGTGAGATAGTGTGATGGACTGTCGGGACTGATGGATGTGTTTCCAGAAATCATCTTCACACTTCCATTGTGGTAGATGGGGACTGGTGGGGGGAGGGTGATGGACTGGTTGTGAGGGTGATTGAATGGTGGGGAGGGGTGATGGTTGGTGGTGAGAGTGATGGACTGCTGGACTGATGGACTGTGTTTCCAGAGATCCATTTCCACACTTCCCTTGTTGGTGATGTGACTGAGTGGGGAGGGTGCATGGACTTGTGGTGAGACGGTGATTGACTGGTGGGAGGGTGATGGTCTGGTAGGGAGGGTGATGGACTGGTGGAGAGGGTTGAGGGACTGGATGGTGGAGTGTGGTGGACTGGTAGGGAGGGTGAAAGGACTGGTGGTGAGGGTGATTGACTGGTGGAGAGGGTGATGGTCTGGTGGGAAAGGGTGATGGAGGGTGGGGATGGATGAAGGATTGTGTTTCCAGAAGTCCATCTGTGTTCCACACTTCCCTTTGCTAGTGATGCGGAACTGGTGGGGTGAGGGTGATGGTCTGGTGTGTGAGGGTGGATGGACTGGTGGTGGTGAGTGTGATGAACTTGTGGGTAGGGTGATGGATGTGGTGGAGGGTGATGGACTGGTGGTGAGGGTGATGGACTGGTGGTGAGGGTGATGGATGTGGGATGTACTGATGTTGAGGGTGATGAACTGATTGTGAGTGTGATGGACTGATGGTGAGTGTGATGGACTGGTGGAGAGGGTGAAGGCCTATGCTTCCAGAAGTCAATCTGTGTCCCCTCAGATGAACTCCCTTCCACACTTCCCTTGCTGGTGATGGATTGGTGGTGAGGGTGATGGACTGGTGTTGAGGGTGATGGACTAGTGGTGATGGTGATGGAATGGTGGTGTGAGTGTGATGACTGGTGGTTGATGTGGTGGATTGGTGGTGACTGTGATGGACTGGTGGTGACTGTGATGGACTGGTGGTGACTGTGATGGACTGGTGGTGACTGTGATGGACTGGTGGTGACTGTGAAGGACTCGTGGTGACTGTGATGGACTAGTGGTGAAGGTCATGGACTGGTGGTGATGGTCATGTCTGGTGGTGAGGGTGATGGAATGTGGTGAGGGTCATGGACTGGTGGTGAGTGTGATGGACTGGTGGTGACTGTGATTGGACTGGTGGTGACTGTGATTAGAATAGGTGGTGGGGTATGGATCTGGTGTGAGGGTTCTTGGAACTGGTGGTGAGGGACATGGTCTGGTGGGACTGTGATGGACTCGTGGTGACTGTGATGGACTAGTGGTGAAGGTCATGGGGACTGTTGGGAGGGTGAAGGACTGGTGGGGAGGGTGTTGGGGTGGTGGTGAGGGTGATGGACTGGTGTGAGTGTATGGATATGGTTTGTGACTGTGATGGACTATGGTGAGGTCAATGGACTGGTTGCTGAGGGTGATTCACTGGTGGGGAGGGTGAAGGACTGGTGACGGTGGAGGGTGATGGGCTGGTAGTAGGTGGTGATGGATCGGTGGTGACGTGATGGACTAGTGGTGAGGGTCAAGACTGGTGGTGAGGGTGATTGATGGTGGGGAGGGTGAAGGATGGTGGGGAGGGTGAGGGCTGGTGGTGAGGGTGATGGGTACTGGTGCGGGAGGGTGATGGGCTGGTGGTGGAGGGTGATGGACTGGTGGTGAATGTGATGGACTAGTGGTGAAGGTCATGGGACTGGTGAGTGAGGAGTTGTATGACTGGTGGGAGGGTGAAGGACTGGAGGGGAGGGTGATGGGATGGTGGTGTGAGAGTGATGGGACTGGTGGTGAGGTGATGGACTGGTGGTGACTGTGATGGACTAGTGGTGAGGGTTCATGGACTGGTGGTTAGGGTGATTGACTGGTGGGGGAGGGTGAAGACTGGTAGCCGGGGAGGGTGATGGGCTGGTGGTGAGGGAGATGGACTGGTGGGGAGGGTGATGGGCTGGTGGTGAGGGTGATGGGCTGGTGAGTGAGGGTGATGGGCTGGTGGTGAGGGTGATGGACTGGTGGTGAGTGTGTTGGGACTGTGTTTCCAGAAGTCATCTGTGTCCTCAGATGAATCCCTTCACACTTCCTTCCTGGTGATGGATGGTTTTGAGGGTGATGGTCAGGTTTTGAGGTGATGATGTGCTGAGGGTGATGGGACTGGTGGTGAGGGTGTTGGATATGAGTGAGAGTGGATGGATGGTGACTGAGGGTGATGGACTGGAGGTGATGCTTTGTGTGTGTGTGTAGTTTGATGGTGAGGGTGATGGACTGGTGTGTGAGGGTGATGGACTTGTGATTATTGTAGTGGACTGGTGGTGAGGGTGATGACTAGTGGTGTGGGCTGGACTGGTGGTAGAGGAGGGTGATGTTCTAGTGGTGAGGGTGATGGTCTGATGGTGAGGGATGATGGACTAGTGGTGTGGGTGGAATGGAGGTGAAGGGTGATGGGACAGGTGGTGATGGTGAAGGGACTGTTGGTGGAAGGGTTAAGGACTTGGTGGTGAGGGTGATGGACTGGCTGTGAGGGTGATGGACTGGTGGTTGCGAGTGATGGACTGATAGGGAGGGGAAGGACTATGCTTTCCAGAAAATCCATAAGTGTCCCTCAGATGAATCCTTCCCACACTTCCCTTGTTGGTGATGAACTGGTGGTGAGGGTAATGGACATGAGGTGAGGGTGATGGATTGGTTGGTGGGAGGTGTGTTGACTGTTGCTGAGGGTGATGGGACTTGACGGTTGAGGGTGATGGGATCTGGTTAGAGAGAGTGAAGGACCTTGTGTTTCAGAAGTCCATCTGTGTCCCCTCAGATGAACTCCCTTCCACACTTCCCTTGCTAGTGATGGACTGGTGGTGAGGGTGATGGTCTGGTGGTGAGGGTGATGGACTGGTGGTGAGGGTGATGGACTTGTGGTTAGGGTGATTGGACTCGGGGGATGGTGGAGGGTGATGGACTAGTAGAGAGGGTGAAATACTGTGTTTCCAGAAGTCCTTCTGTGTCCCCTCAGATGAACTCCCTTCCACACTTCCCTTCCTGGTGATGGACTGGTTTTGAGGGTGATGGGCTGTTGCTGAGGGTGATGAACTGATAATGAGAATGATGGACTGTTGCTGAGGGTGATGGACTGTTGCTGAGGGTGATGAACTGATAATGAGAATGATGGACTGTTGCTGAGGGTGATGGACTGATAGTGAGAATGATGGACTGTTGCTGAGGGTGATGGACTGGTGGTGATGTTTGTGTGTGTGTGTGTTGTGTGTGTGTGTGTGTGTGTGTGTTTTTTCCTTCCCCTAGTTTCATGACTCAAGATGTCTTTCTGCGGGCCCTCAGTTGAACTCCCACACTTCCTTGTTGGTGATGGACTGGTGGTGAGGGGAGGAATGGTAGGGAGGGTGATGGTCTGGTGTGAGAGTGATGGACTGCTGGACTGATGACTGCGTTTCCAGAAATCCCATCTTTCCACACTTCCATTGGTTGGTGATGGACTGGTGGGAGGGTGATGGATGTGGTGAGGCGTGATTGGACTGGTGGGGAAGGGTGATGGTCTGCAGGGAGGTGATGGACTTGTTGGAGTGGGGGAAGGTCTGGTGGGGAGCGTTATGGACTAGTGGTGTGGGTGAGGCTGGATGGTGGAGGGTGATGGACTGGTGTTGAGTGTGGCTGGAATGGTAGGGGGGTGAATGACTGGTGGTGAGGATGATTGACTGGTGGAGAGGGTGATGGTCTGGTGGGGAAGGGTGATGGAGTGGTGGGGAGGGTGAGGATTGTGTTTCCAGAAGTCCATCTGTTTCCACCATTTCCTTGCTAAGTGAGGACTGTGGTGAGGGTGATCGTCTGGGATGGTGAGGGTGATGGATGTGGGTGTACTGATGGTGAGGGTGATGGACTGATGGTGAGGGTGATAGACTGGTGGGGAGGGTGAAGGACTGTGTTTCCGGAAGTCAATCTGTGTCCCCTCAGATGAACACCCTTCACACTTCCCTTGCTCGAGATGGACTGGTGTGGTGAGGGCTGCTGATGGTCTGGTGTGAGGGTGATGGAATGGCGGTGTGGGTTATGGACTTGTGGTTAGGGTGATGGACTGGTGGGGAGGGTGAAGGACTGTGTTTCCAGAAGTCCATCTGTGTTCCCACACTTCCCTTGCTAGTGATGGACTGGTGGTGAGGGTGATGGTCTGGTGGTGAGGGTGATGGACTGGTGGTGAGGGTGATGAACTTGTGGTTAGGGTGATGGACTGGTGGGGAGGGTGAAGGACTGTGTTTCCAGAAGTCCATCTGTGTTCCCACACTTCCTTGCTAGTGATGGGAATGGTGGTGATAGTGTTTGTTCTGGTGGTGAGGGTGATGGGGACTGGTGGCGAGGGTGATGAAACTTGTGGTTTGGGTGATGGACTGGTTGTTGAGGGTGATGGAATGGTGGTGACGGAGAGGGATGTGGGTGTACTGATGGTGAAGGGTGATGGACTGATGGTTGGTGTGATGGACTGTAGTGATGGAGATGGACTGGATGCTCGAGGGTGATAGTGGTGAAGGTGGTGGACTGGTGATGTGATGTGAGGCAGGGGTGTTTGCTTCCCTAGTTCCATGTCTCCAGAAAGTCCATCTGATGGGCCCTCAGTTTGAACTCCCTTCGAACCTTCATCAGTTGGTGTGGTGTTCTGTGAGGGTGATGGGTCTGGTGGTGACGGGTGATGGACTGGTGGTGAGGGTGAATGGACTGGTAGTGAGGGTGATGGAATGGTGGTGATGGTGATGGACTGGTGGTGAGGGTGATGGACTGGTAGTGATGGTGATGGACTGATGCTGAGGGTGGACTAGGGGTGAAGGTGGTGGACTGGTGATGTGATGTGAGGGTGTTTGCTTCCCCTAGTTCCATGTACTCCAGAAGTCCATCTGAAGGGCCCTCAGATGAACCCTTACACACTTCACCTGTGGTGTGGTTGTTGTGGTGAGGGTGATGGTCTGGTGGTGAGGGTGATGGAGTGGTGGTGAGGGTGATGGACTTGTGGTGACTGTGGTGGACCAGTGGTGAGGGTCATGGACTGGTGGTGAGGGTGATTGACTGGTGGGGAGGGTGAAGGACTGGTGGGGAGGGTGATGGGCTGGTGGTGTGGGTGATGACTGGTGCGGAGTAGTGATGGACGGTGGTGACTGTGATGGACTAGTGGTGAGGGTCATGGAACTGGTAGTGAGGGGTGATTCACTGGTGCGGTGTGGGTGAAGGGACTGGTGGTGGTGTGATGGATGGTGGTGACTGTTGATGGGAATAGTGGTGAGGGGTTATTGACGGTGGTGAGGGTGATTGATGGTGGGGAAGGGTTGAAGGGATGGTGGGCTGGGTGATGGGCTGGTGGTGAGGGTGTGGACTGGTGGTGACTGTGATGGACTAGTGGTGAGGGTAATGGGACTTTGGTAGTGAGGGTGAAAGGACTGGTGGGAGGGTTGATGGGCTGGTGGTGAGGGTGATGGGATGGAGGTGAGGGTGTTGGGAAATGGTGGTGAGTGTGATGGGACTGGTGGGGTGACTGTGATGGACTAGTGGTGGAGGTCATGGACTGGTGGTGAGGTGTGAACGACTGGTGGGGAGGGTGAAGGACTGGAGGGGAGGGTGATGGGCGGTGGTGAGGGGTGAATGGTCTGGTGGTGGTGTGTTGGACTCGGTTGGTGACTGTGATGGACTAGTGGGAGGGTCATGGACTGGTGGGGAGGGTGATTGACTTGGTGGGGAGGGTGATGGGCTGGTGGTGAGGGTGATGGGCTGGTGGTGAGGTGATGGACTTGTGGTGAGGGGGATGAAACTATTAGAGAGGGTTGAAGGACTGTGTTTTCCAGAAGTCTTCTGTGCTCCCCTCAGATGAAGTCACTTTCCACACTTCCCTTCCTGGTGATGGACTGGTTTTGAGGTGATGGTCAGGTTTTGAGGGTGATGGGACTGTTGCTGAGGGTGATGGGACTGTTGGTGAGGGTGTGGGGATATAATAGTAGAGTGATGGACTGGTGTTGTGAGGTGATGGATGAGTGGTGTTGTTTGTGTGTGTGTGTAGTTTGATGAGTGAGGGTGATGGGCTGGTGGTTGAGGTGATTGGACTCTGTGATGTGGTGATGGACTGGTGGTGGAGGGTGATGGACTTGTGTTGAGGGTGAGGACTAGTGGTGTGGGTGGACTGGTGGGGAGGGTGATGTTCTAGTGGTGAGGGTGATGGTCCGATGGTGAGGGTGATGGACTAGTGGTGTGGGTGGACTGGAGGTGAGGGTGATGGACATTGGTGGGTAGGTGAAGGATGTTGGTGTGAAGGGTAAGGACTGTGGTTGAGGGGGTGACGGACTGGCTGTGAGGGTGATGGACTGGTGGTGTGAGTGATGGACTGATAGGGAGGGTGAAGGACTATGCTTCCAGAAATCCATATGTGTCCCCTCAGATGAACTCCCTTCCACACTTCCCTTGTTGGTGATGAACTGGTGGTGAGGGTTAATGGCGACTGGAGGTTGAGGGTGAAAGACTGGTGGGGAGGGTGATGGTCTGGTGGGAGGGGTTGATGGTCTGGTGGGGAGGGTGATGGTCTGGTGGGGAGGGTGATGGACTGTTGCTGAGGGTGATGGACTGACGGTGAGGGTGAAGGACTGTGTTTCCAGAAGTCCATCTGTGTCCCCTCAGATGAACTCCCTTCCACACTTCCCTTGCTAGTGATGGACTGGTGGTGAGGGTGATGGACTGGTGGTGAGGGTGATGGACTTGTGGTTAGGGTGATGGACTGGTGGTGAGGGTGATGCACTTGTAGAGAGGGTCGGAAGACTTGTTGTTTCCAGAAGTCCTTCTGATGTCCCTCCAGATGAACTCCCTTCCACACTTCCCTTCCTGGTGATGGACTGGTTTTGAGGATGATGGCCAGGTTTTGAGGGTGATGGGCTGTTGCTGAGTGGTGATGGACTGATAGTGAGAATGATGGACTGTTGCTGAGGGTGATGGACTGGTGGTGATGTTTGTGTGTGTGTGTGTGTGTGTGTGTGTGTGTGTGTGTTTTCCTCCCCTAGTTTCATGACTCCAGAAGTCCTTCTGCGGGCCCTCAGATGAACTCCCACACTTCCCTTGTTGGTGATGGACTGGTGTTGAGGGTGATGGACTGGTGGTGAGGGTGATGGATGTGGGTGTACTGATGGTGAGGGTGATGGACTGATGGTGAGTGTGATGGACTGGTGGGGAGAGTGAAGGACTATGCTTCCAGAAGTCAATCTGTGTCCCCTCAGATGAACTCCCTTCCACACTTCCCTTGCTGGTGATGGATTGGTGGTGAGGGTGATGGACTGGTGGTGAGGTTGATGGACTGGTGTTGAGGGTGATGGACTAGTGGTGATGGTGATGGACTGGTGGTGAGTGTGATGAAATGGTGGTGACTGTGATGGACTGGTGGTGACTGTGATGGACTGGTGGTGACTGTGATGGACTGGTGGTGACTGTGATGGACTGGTGGTGAAGTGAGGACTGGTGGTGGACTGTTGATTGAGTCGTGGTGATGTTATGGATAGTGGTGAAGGTCATGGACTGGTGGTGAGCCTTCATGGACTGGTGGTTAGGGTGATTGGACTGGTTGATGGTCGAGGGTCATGGACTGGTGGTGAGTGTGATGGACTGGTGGTGGACTCTGATGGACTGGTTGGTTTTGGACTGAGTTGGACTAGGTGGTGAGGGTCATGGACTGGTGGTTTGAGGCGTCATGTGACTGGTGGTGAGTGTGATGGACTGGTGGTGACTGTGATGGACTGGTGGTGACTGTAATGGACTAGTGGTGACGGTCATGGACTGGTGGTGAGGGTCATGGACTGGTGGTGAGGGCGCTGATGGACTGTGGTGGTGGTGGTGTATGTTTGCTTTCCCTAGTTCTATGTATCCAGAAATCCATCTGCGGGCCCTCAGATGAACTCCCTTCCACACTTTACTTGTGAGTGATGGTGGTGATGGTTATGGACTGGTGGTGAGGGTGATGGACTGGTGGTGATAGTGATGGACTGGCAGTGAAGGTGATGGTTTGGTGGTGACGGGTGATGGACTGGTGGTTGATGGTGATGAATGGTAGTGAGGGTGATGGACTGCTGGTGAGGGAGATGGACTGGTGGTGGTGGTGGTGTATGTGTGTGTGTGTTTGCTTTCCCTAGTTCCATGTTAACCCAGAAAATCCATGCTGCGGCCCTCAGATGAACTCCCTTCCACCACTTTACTTGTGGAGTGATGGGCTCGGTGGGATGGTTATGGACTGGTGGTGACGGTGATGGGGCTGGTGGTGAGGGTGATGGACTGGTGGTGGAGGGTGAATTGACTGGTGGGGAGGGTGTGAAGGGAAAACCCTGGGGGGGTTTGGGGAGGGTGATGGGCTGGTGGTGTGGGTTGTTGGACTGGTGGGGTGGGTGATGGGCTGGTGGTGAGGGTTGATGGATGGGGTGGTGACTGTGATGGACTAAGTGGTGAAGGTCATGGGACTGGTGGTGAGGGTTGAATGGACATGGTGGGTCGAGGGTGAAGGAACTGGAGGGGGGTGATGGGTGGTGGTGAGGGTGATGGATGGTGGTGGTGAGTGTGTTGGATGGTGGTGACTGTGATGGACTTGGTGAGGTTCATGGATGGTGGTTTAGGGTGTTTACTGGTGGGAGGGTTGAAGGACTGGTGGGAGGGTGATGGGCTGGTTGGGTGAGGGAGATGGACTGGTGGGGAGGGGTGATGGGGCTTGTTGGTGAAGGGTAGATGGGCTGGATGTTGCGGGTGATGGGCTGGTGGTGAGGGTGATGGGACTGGTGGTTGAGGGTGATGGACTGGGTTTCCAGAAGTCCATCTGTTGTACCTCAGATGAACTCCCTTCCACACTTCCCTTCCTGGTGATGGAACTGGTTTTGAGGGGTGATATGTCAGTTTTGAGGGTGATGGACTGTGCTGAGGGGTGATGGACTGGTGGTCGAGGGTGATGGACTAATTAGTGAGAGTGATGGACTGGTGATGAGGGTGATGGGACTGGAGGAGATGTTTGTGTTGTGTGTAGTTTGATGGTGAGTGTGATGGACTGGTGGTGAGGGTGAGGACTTGTGATAATTGTGATGGACTGGTGGTGAGGGTGATGAACTAGTGGTGTGGGTGGACTGGTGGGGAGGGTGATGTTCTTAGTGGTGGGGTGATGGTCTGATGGTGAGGGTGATGGACTAGTGGACTAGTGGGTGGACTGGAGGTGAGGGTGAATGGACAGGTGGTGAAGGTGAAGTGACTGTTGCGTGAAGGGTAAGGACTGGTTGGTGTGGGGATGGACTGGCAGTGTGGGTGGATGGGGACTGGTGGTGTGTGAGTGATGGACTGAAGGGTGGGTGAAGGACTATGCTTCCAGAATCCATATAGTGTCCCTCAGATGACTCCTTCACACTTCCCTTGATTGGTGATGAACTGGTGTGAGGGTATGGACATGAGGTGAGGGTGATGGATTGTGGCTTGAGGAGGGTGTTGGCTGTTGCTGAGGGAGGATGGGACTGACGGTGAGGGTGATGGACTGGTAGAGAGAGTGAAGGACTGTCGTTTCCAGAAGTCCCTCTGTGTCCCCTCAGATAACTCCCGTTCCACACTTCCCTTTGCTAGTGATGGATGGTGGTGAGGGTGATGGTCTGGGGTGAGGGTGATGGACTGGTGGTTGAGGAGTGATGGACTTGTGGTTAGGGTGATGGATGGTGTGAGGTGATGGACTAGTAGGAGGGTGAAAATATGTGTATTCCAGAAGTCTTCTGTGTCACCTACCAAGATGACTCCCTTCCACACTTCCTTCCTGGTGACGGACTGGTTGTGAGGGTGATGGGCTGTTGCTGCGGGTGATGAATGATAATGAGAATGATGGGGGACTGGTTTGCTGAGGGTGATGGATGTTGCTGGGGTGATTGACCTGATAATGAGAATGATGGACTGTTGCTGAGGGGTGATGGATGATAGTGTGAATGAATGGACTGTTGCTGAGGGTGTGGACTGGTGTGATGTTTGTGTGTTTGTGTGTGTGTGTGTGTTTTTCCTTCCCCTAGTTCTGACTCAAGAAGTCCTTCTGCGGGCCCTCAGATGAACTCCCACACTTCCCTTGTTGGTGAGGACTGGTGGTGAGGGTTGATGGATTGGTAGGGAGGGGTGATGGGTCTGGTGGTGAGAGTGATGACTGCTGGACTGATGGGACTGCGTTTCCGAAATCCATCTTCCACACTCCATTGTTGGTGAATGGATGGTGGGGAGGGTGATGGACTGTGGTGAGGTGATTGCCTGGTGGGAGGGTGATGGTCCTGCAGGGAGGTGTGATGGACTTGTGGAGAGGGTGAAGGACTGGTGGGGAGCGTTATGGACTAGTGGTGTGGGTGGGCTGGGGGGGGGTTGGTGAGGGGTGATGGACTGGTGTTGAGTGGGGAGCTGACTTGTAGGGAGGCGAGAATGACTGGTGGTGAGGATGATTGACTGGTGGAGAGGGTGATGGTCTAGGTGGGAAGGGTGTTGGAGTGGTGGGGAGGTGAAGGGATTGTGTTTCCGAAGTCCATTCTGTTTCCACACATTCCTGCTAGTGATGGAATGGTGGTGAGGTTGGATCGTTTCTGGTGGTGAGGGGTGATGGGATGTGGGTGTACTGATGGTGAGGGTGATGGACTGATGGTGAGGGCTGATTAGACTGGTGGGATGGGTTGAAGGGGACTGTGTTTCCGGAAGTCCATCTGTGTCCCCTCAGATCGAACTCCCTTCCACACCTTCCCTTGCTCGTGATGGACTGGTGGTGAGCGGCTGATGGTCTTGGTAGTGAGGGTGATGGGGACTGGCGGTGAGGGTTATGGACTTGAGGTTAGGGTGATGGATAGGGGGGGAGGGGTGAAGAGGGACTGTGTTTCCATGAAGTCCATCTGTGTTCCCAGCACTTCCCTTGCTAGTGATGGACTGGTTGGTGAGGGTGGATGGTTCTGGTGGTGAGGGTGATGGACTGGTGGTGACGGGTGATGAACTTCTGTGGTTAGGGTGATGGACTGGTGGTAGGGTGTAAGACTGTGTTTACAGACTGTCCAACTGTGTTCACACAATTCCCTTGCATAGTGATGGGACTTGGTGGTGCATAGTGATGGTCTGGTGGTGAGGGATGATGGACTGGGGGCGAGGGTGATGAACTTGTGGTTAGGGTGATGGACTGGTGTTGAGGGTGAGGGAATGGTGGTGGGGAGAGGGATGTGGGTGTACGATGGTGAGGGTGAGGGAAAGATGGGAGGTGAGGGACTGGTAGTGATGGTGATGGCGATGCGGGGGGGATAGGGGTGAAGGGGGGACGGTGAGTGTGTGGGGTTTTGTTTCCCCCTATTTTCCATGTCCCAGAAGTCCATTGAGGGCCCTCAATAAACTCCCTTCGACACTTCACTGTTGGTGTGGTTTTTGGGAGGGGATGGTCTGGTGGTGAGGGTGAGGGATGGGGGTGAGGGTGATGGACGGTAGTGGGGTGAGGAAGGGGTGATGGTGAGGATGGGGGGGGGTGATGGACGGGTGATGGGATGGACTGAGCGGGGGTGGACTAGGGGGAAGGTGGGGTGGTGATGTGAGTGAGGGTGTTGCTTCCCCTAGCCATGTTCCAGAAGTCCCTGAGGGCCCTCAATGAACTCCCTTCCACATTTCCCCTGTGGTGAGGGTTTGTGGTGGGGTGATGGTCTGGTGGTGAGGGTGATGGAGTGGTTTGGGGGAGGGTGGGTTTGGGGTGACGGGGGGGTTTGGCCCGTGGGAGGGTATAAATGGGGGGTGAGGGTGATTGGGGGGAGGGGTGAAGGACTGGTGGGGGGGTGCGGGCTGGTGGTGAGGGTGATGGATGGGGGTGAGTGTGAGGACTGGTGGGACTGTGAGGGGATAGTGGTGGGGGATGGAGGTAGTGAGGGTGATTCATGGTGGGAGGGTGAAGGAGGTGGTGGTGTGATGGGGTTGACGTGAGGAATTTGGTGGGGGTTATTGACGGGGGTGGGGGTATTGCTGGGGGGGAGGGTGAAGGACTGGTGGCAGGGGAGGGGCTGGTGGTA
>NC_069432.1:44028145-44040645 GCF_026875155.1 Cherax quadricarinatus
TTTTAAAACAAGGGGGAGAGTAAGGGGGTTTGGGGGGATTTCAATGCTAAAGTGGGTAAAAATGTTATGGAGGGAGTAGTAGGTAAATTTGGGTGCCAGGGGTAAATGTAAATGGGGAGCCTTTAATTGAGCTATGTGTAGAAAGAAATTTGGTAATAAGTAATACATATTTTATGAAAAAGAAGATAAATAAATATACAAGGTATGATGTAGCACGTAATGAAAGTAGTTTGTTAGATTATGTATTGGTGGATAAAAGGTTGATGGGTAGGCTCCAGGATGTACATGTTTATAGAGGGGCAACTGATATATCAGATCATTATTTAGTTGTAGCTACAGTTAGAGTAAGGGGTAGATGGGAAAAGAGGAAGGTGGCAACAACAAGTAAGAGGGAGGTGAAAGTGTATAAACTAAGGGAGGAGGAAGTTCGGGCGAGATATAAGCGACTATTGGCAGAAAGGTGGGCTAGTGGGGGGATTGAAGAGGGTTGGAATAGTTTTAAAAATGCAATATTAGAATGTGGGGCAGAAGTTTGTGGTTATAGGAGGATGGGGACAGGAGGAAAGAGAGTGATTGGTGGAATGATGAAGTAAAGGGTGTGATAAAAGAGAAAAAGGTAGCTTACGAGAGGTTTTTACAAAGCAGAAGTGTTATAAGAAGAGCAGAGTATATGGAGAGTAAAAGAAAGGTGAAGAGAGTGGTGAGAGAGTGCAAAAGGAGAGCAGATGAAAGAGTGGAGAGGCACTGTCAAGAAATTTTAATGAAAATAAGAAAAAATTTTGGAGTGAGTTAAACAGTAAGAAAGCCTAGGGAAAGTATGGATTTGTCCGTTAAAAACAGAGTAGGGGAGTTAGTAGATGGGGAGAGGGAGGTATTAGGTAGATGGCGAGAAATATTTTGAGGAACTTTTAAATGTTGAGGAAGAAAGGGAGGCGGTAATTTCATGCACTGGCCAGGGAGGTATACCATCTTTTAGGAGTGAAGAAGAGCAGAATGTAAGTGTGGTGGAGGTACGTGAAGGCATTACGTAGAATGAAAGGGGGTAAAGCAGCTGGAAATGATGGGATCATGACAGAAATGTTAAAAGCAGGGGGGGATATAGTGTTGGAGTGGTTGGTACTTTTGTTTAATAAATGTATGAAAGAGGGGAAGGTACCTAGGGATTGGCGGAGAGCATGTATAGTCCCTTTATATAAAGGGAAAGGGGACAAAAGAGATTGTAAAAATTATAGAGGAATAAGTTTACTGAGTATACCAGGAAAAGTATACGGTAGGGTTATAATTGAAAGAATTAGAGGTAAGACAGAATGTAGAATTGCGGATGAGCAAGGAGGCTTCAGAGTGGGTTGGGGATATGTAGATCAAGTGTTTACATTGAAGCATATATGTGAACAGTATTTAGATAAAGGTAGGGAAGTTTTTATTACATTTATGGATTTAGAAAAGGCATATGATAGAGTGGATAGGGAAGCAATGTGGCAGATGTTGCAAGTTTATGGAATAGGTGGTAAGTTACTAAATGCTGTAAAGAGCTTTTATGAGGATAGTGAGGCTCAGGTTAGGGTGTGTAGAAGAGAGGGAGAATACTTCCCGGTAAAAGTAGGTCTTAGACAGGGATGTGTAATGTCACCATGGTTGTTTAATATATTTATAGATGGGGTTGTAAAAGAAGTAAATGCTAGGGTGTTCAGGAGAGGGGTAGGATTAAATTATGGGGAATCAAATTCAAAATGGGAATTGACACAGTTACTTTTTGCTGATGATACTGTGCTTATGGGAGATTCTAAAGAAAAATTGCAAAGGTTAGTGGATGAGTTTGAGAATGTGTGTAAAGGTAGAAAGTTGAAAGTGAACATAGAAAAGAGTAAGGTGATGAGGGTATCATTGATTTAAATAAAGAAAAATTGGATATCAAATTGGGGAGGAGGAGTATGGAAGAAGTAAAATGTTTTCAGATACTTGGGAGTTGACGTGTCGGCGGATGGATTTATGAAGGATGAGGTTAATCATAGAATTGATGAGGGAAAAAAGGTGAGTGGTGCGTTGAGGTATATGTGGAGTCAAAAAACGTTATTATGGAGGCAAAGAAGGGAATGTATGAAAGTATAGTAGTACCAACACTCTTATATGGATGTGAAGCTTGGGTGGTAAATGCAGCAGCGAGGAGACGGTTGGAGGCAGTGGAGATGTCCTGTCTAAGGGCAATGTGTGGTGTAAATATTATGCAGAAAATTCGGAGTGTGGAAATTAGGAGAAGGTGTGGAGTTAATGAAAGAATTAGTCAGAGGGCAGAAGAGGGGTTGTTGAGGTGGTTTGGTCATTTAGAGAGAATGGATCAAAGTAGAATGACATGGAAAGCATATAAATCTATAGGGGAAGGAAAGAGGGGTAGGGTCGTCCTCGAAAGGGTTGAAAGAGGGGGTAAAGGAGGTTTTGTGGGCGAGGGGCTTGGACTTCCAGCAAGCGTGCATGAGCGTGTTAGATAGAAGTGAATGGAGACGAATGATACTTGGGACCTGACGATCTGTTGGAGTGTGAGCAGGGTAATATTTAGTGAAGGGATTCAGGGAAACCGGTTATTTTCATATAGTCGGACTTGAGTCCTGGAAATGGGAAGTACAATGCCTGCACTTTAAAGGAGTGGTTTGGGATATTGGCAGTTTGGAGGGATATGTTGTGTATCTTTATACGTATATGCTTCTAAACTGTTGTATTCTGGGCACCTCTGCAAAAGCAGTGATAATGTGTGAGTGTGGTGAAAGTGTTGAATGATGATGAAAGTATTTTCTTTTTGGGGATTTTCTTTCTTTTTCTTGGGTCACCCTGCTCGGGGGGAGAAGACCGATTGTTAAAAAAAAAAAAAAATTGTATATATATTTATATATGTTATATAATATATATAATATAATATATAAATAAAATATTATATATATTATAATATATATATATTATATATTTTTAAAATTAATAAAAATATATATATATAAATTATAATAAAAATTTAAAAATTATATATATATAATATAATTATAAATATAAAAATATATTAATAAATGTATATATATTATATATATTTTAAATATATTTAATTATATATATATATGATTTTTTAAATATACATATTATACAAAAATTATATATATAATATTATAATATTAATATTATTATTTTTAATATAATAATATATAATATATATTAAATATAATTTATATTGTGGACCATCTCTGTTAGTTATCTTTTATCTTGTGTGGTTAGTCGTTGCCATTGTTAATGTGAGTCTTGAGTATTTATGTGATGTAACTTTCATGTGATTAATCTGGGTTGGAAATTGACAAGGTTTTTAACTTAAGTATTGGCGGGTATTACGTCGTTTGTTCTAAGTCAAAATTTATTTCCGTCCAGACGTAACATACTTGTGAAAAATGTTGCATTGTAGTCAATTTTACACCTCATGTTTGCCAAATTTCTAAACTAGTGAATAGCATAAGATTTTGGGTGTTAACCCCCCGGGTGTGTCTACAACAGCACTGCTGTCAGAGCGCCCCGTTGTCAGAGCACCCTGTTGTCAGAGCACACCTGCTGTCAGAGCACACCTGCTGTCAGAGCAGCCCGCTGTCAGGCAGCACCTGCTGTCAGAGCAGCACCTCGCCCAAGCAGCCCTGCTTGATGAAGGTGCTGCTTGATGATACTATCAGTGTATTTACATAGAAATCATAATAAACATAATAAACTGAATAAAAATACATTCACTTTTTATATACTTGATTTTTTTTAATTTTATTGATAAAATATTTTAAATAATTTTTTTAAGTTTCGTTATTTATTATTGATGAATGGGAAAATTTTAAATTTCCTTGGCAAATTATATTTATTTTTTTTTTTAAGTTTTAAATATTTAATTAGCATTCATAATTATCTATATTTGTTAACGTTTTTTTCACAGTTATATTCTATAAGTTATAAGTTTGGTAATTTCAGGGGAGAAAAAATACCTGTTGAAGGGAGATAAAATCCCAGTGTAAAGAAGTGTTTTTGAAGGTGCGGGGGAAACATTGAAGTTCTTTAGTAAAAACAGTGTGGAATCTTGAGCTCCGTCAGCAAGGGCAGGGAAATTTTTTACGCAAAACGGAACACCCAACACAAGAACAATACAATAAGTACATATCATAAAAAAAAGGTACAGTAACAGAAGAACAGGGTAGAAATGAAAAGAATAGTAGTTAAGCAAAAAAAGTCACTCTCAGTGCATAGTATAAACTAAAGAGTCAACAAATAGTAACACACAAGGAAAGTGCAGTTACACTAAAAAAAAGACGAAACACAAAAGAAAAAACAGTAACACATAAAAAAACAAAAGGGAAAACGTCAGTAACGAGCAACAGAAGTGTTCAGCAATATAATACCCCCAAAAGAACATAAAAGAATAATACAGTAATATAGAGGACAGTGGAGAAACATTAAATACATAATAAAAGAATAGAAACAAAAAGAGAGAGTTCCAGCAGCCGGGTTGGGCACAACCTTAAAATTTTTTTGTCAAGAAGTCGAGTTTAAAAATTGCCCTTTAAATTTTTTTCACAAAATTTTTTTGTTTTTTCTTTGTGACTGTGAATTTTTTCTCAGAATAGGGAAAAAGCGTAAGAAAACAGCGTAAGATAACGAGGAAATAACGATAAAGATAAAAAGACGGGAAGAAACAGACGTGAAATAACAGCGTGAAATAACGACGTGAAGATAACAGACGAAGATAACAGAGTGAAGAAAACAGACGTGAAGATAAAGACGTGAAGATAACAGATGTGAAGATAACAGAGGGAAAGACATGAAAACTAGAAAGTGAGACTTTCTTAATTTTTTCCGATTCTTTTATCTTCCAAAAAGAAAATTCATAAGTTTTTTTCTTGCTGTACTAAATAATTTTTTGTCAATTGTCACTTTTTAAAAATTTCCCCCATATATAATTAAGGATATCTATAAAAAACAAAAAGGACAATACTGTGACTAAAACGATACACAAAAAACCCCGCAATAGAACAAGGAGCTTACGACCACTTTTGGGCCCCGACTGGACCATTTAAAAAGTCACACAACTTTGTAAATGGCCCAAGCTGGACCGAAGCGTCGTCGTAGCCCCCTTCTTCTATGTGCGGGTATTTGTGTAGGAATCTTAACAATATTATATATATCATATATACAAACTATACTAAAGAAAGATAACATTTACACTGTCAATCACATTTTTTCAGAAATTTATTTATTATACTTCAAGTCCATATCTCCCCCTCATTGCCCGTGCAATAAATTTGTTCTAAAATCCCTGTGAGAAGTGTAGAAATTTTGCATGGTATGTTGCACCCGAGTGGTATAAGAGTTACAATTAAATAATGAAAAAAAAGTGGGAAATTTTAGTTTACAGGAAGTAAGTGTGCGAAAGATTATTATCTTTAAGGGTTTTGTTTGGTGTGTGTGGTGTGGTGTGGTTTTGGTGTGTGTTGTGTGTGGTGGTGTACTCACCTAGTTTCTCACCTTGTGTGGGTGTGTTTTGTGTGTGTGGGTGGGTAACCCATTTACCACCTTTTTGGGGGGTTTTTGTGGTGGTTTTTGGTTTGTGGGTTGGGGGTTTGACCACATGCAAACTCATAAATTTATTTGGGAATTACAATTACAAATTAATAGTGTGTAAAAAAAAAGAAAAACAAACAAAAACAAAAACAAAACCCTTTTTAATAGTAACCCACTTTCCGGTTTGGGCAGTTTTTAAACTTTTCCCCCCCCCCCGGGCCCAATTTTTTCCCCCCCCCCCCCCCCCACCCCGGCGTCCCTCGGGGGGGAAATAGACCAGGGTAGACAAACCAAAAGTTACCATCCAGCAAGGTCACCCGGGGAGGGGGGGGCCCCAAACCTGCTAACCTGGACGTGAGAAAGGAAAGTTCATCTGAGGGCCCCCGATGGTCTTTGGAGACATGGAACTAGCGGAAGCAAACAAAAAACACACAAAAACACACACACACACACAACACACACCCCACCCCCACCCCCATCCATGACCCTCACCCCCAGTCAAACCCCTCACCCCATCCATCACCCTCATCCCAAATTTTCCATTCACCACCAGTCCATCACCCTCACCCCATCCATCACCCACACCATTTTCCATACCCTCACCACCAGTCCCCACCAAAGGGAAGTGTGGGAAAGGGAAATTCATTTAGGGGACACAGATGGGTTCTGGAAACACAGTCCTTATCCCCCTACCCGTCCACCCCAGTCCATCACCCCCCCGTCAGTCCCTCACATTCACCACCAGCCCTCACCCTACCCCAGCCATGCCCTCACCACCCGTCCATCACCAGCAAGGGGAAATGTGGAAGGGGGGTTCACGAGGGGGCACGATAGACTTTGGAAACAAGTCCTTCACCCTCCCCAACCCCTCCATCCCCTCACCAACAGACCTCACCCCACCCCCGCCCCTCACCCCCCACCCCCAAACCCTACCCCTCCCCACCAGTCCCTCCTTTTACCACTGTCCATCACCCCCACACCCGACCCCAAAACTCACCATCCATCACCCTACCACCCTCCATCACCCCAAGGAAAATGTGGAAAGGGGGTTCATCTCAGGGGACACAGATGGCTTCTGGAAAACAGTCCTTCCACACCCCCCCAGTCCCCCTCACCCCCACCACCCGTCCATCCCCCCACCACCAGTCCATCACCCTCACCACCGTCCCCTCACCCTTTCCCCTAGCCATCCCCTCACCACCAGTCCCTCACCAGCAAGGGAAAATGTGGAAAGGGGAAATTCATATGAGGGGGCACAGTGGATTTTGGAAACACAGTCCCTTTACCTCCCCCAGTCCCCCCCCTTAATCAAAAGTCCTCACCCTCCCACTAGCGATCCCCCACCCCCGTCCCTCACCTCACCCCAATTCATCACTTCACCCCCAGCCATCACCCTACCACCATCCACACCCACCCACTAGTCCCTCAAACCACCAAAAGTCCATCCCACAAGGGGTTGGGAAAGGGGGTTCATGTGAGGGACCAGATGGGCTTCTGAAAAAAAAAGTCCCCTTTCCCCCCCACCAGTCCCCCACCGTCCATCACCCTACCTCAGTCCATCACCCCCCCACCAGCCCTCACCCTCACCACCATTCCATCACCCTCAGCACCAGTCAATCAACAGCAACGGGAAATGTGGAAGGGATTCATTGAGGGGGAAAAGATGGATTTGGAAAAACAGTCCTTTTACCTTACCCCCCATCCATCACCCCCACCAAAAACCATCACCCTCCACCGCCCATCACCCCCACACCAGACCACCCCTCCCACCAGTCCATCCTCTCACCACAGCCATCACCCCCACCACCAGACATCATCCTCACCGTCCATCACCCTCACCACCCGTCCATCACCAGCAAGGGGGTGGAGGGAGTTCATCTGAGGGGGCACAGATGGACCTGGAAAAGGTCCTTCACTTCCCCCCCCAGTCCTCACCCTCAAAAGACCATTACCCTCACCCCAGCCCATCCCCCTATCCAGCCATCACCCTCCTCACCCGTCCATCACTCTCACTAAATCCATCACCCCCACCACCCAACCCTACCCTCCCAGTCCACACCCCCCCCCAGTCCATCCCATCCCCAACAGTCCCCTCACCCCCCCCACTAGTTGTCACCCCCATCGTCAGCCCCTCACCACACCCCAGTGACATCCCCACCCCATTCCTCACCCTCATGTCAGCCCCTCACCCCCCCCACCCGTCCTTCAAAAATCACAACCAATCCCTCATCCACACCCCCAGTCCATCCCCACAACCCTACATCGCCCTCACCCCAGTCCTCACCCCCCACCACGTCTTCCCCCCTCCAAAAAACCAGTCATAAACCCTCCACCTCCTACCCCCACAACCGTCCCTCACCAGCAAGGGAAATGTGGAGGGAGTTACGAGGGGCACACATGGGGTCAGGAAACAAGTCTTTACTTCACCCCCAGTCCATACCCTACCGACAGTCCTCATCCTTACCACCCTCCCTCTCCCCCACCACCCGTTCATCACCCCCCACTATCATCACCCTCACCCCAGTCCACACCCCCACCGTCATCCATCACAGGGCACACCAGTCCATCACCCACACCCAGTACATCACCCTTTCCACTAGTCGATCACCCTCACCACCCGTCCCTCACCGCCTCACCGACAGTCCGTCACCCTCCCCCACCAGTCAATAAAACCACAGACAATACATCAACCCACGACCACCAGTTCATCACCCACAATACCTGTCCATCCACCCTCACCACCAGTCTATGATCCTCATCAACAGTCCTTCACTCCTAACCACGCAGTCCTTCACCTCCCCAAAGTCATCACCCTCCCACCACCAGTCCATCACATCAAACCACCAGTCCATCCACACCCTCCACCACCAGACGATCACCTTCCTTCACTACTAGTCCATCACCTCGACCACCAGTCCATCACCGAGCAAGGAATGTGGGAAGGGAGCAGGCTCATCGAGGGGACACAGATGGACTTCTGGAAACACTTAGTCCTTCAATTTTCAACATCCTCCCCACCAGTCCATCACCCTCCCACCAACAGTCCATACACCTTCACCACCAGTCCATCACCCACACCACCATGGAATCACCCTCACCACCAGTATATCACCCAACCCACTATAGGGAAGTGTGAAGGGGAGCTCATCTGAGGGGCCACAATGACTTTCTGGAAACACAGTCCCTTCACCCTCCCCAACCAGTCATCACCCGCTTCATCAACAGTCCAACACCATCACCACACAGTCCAAACACCACACCACCAGTTGATCACACCTCACCACCAGTTATCCACCCCAAAGCTCTAGTCCCACATCACCACCCTCCACCACGAGTCCCATCAACCCCTCATCACCAACCATCACCCTCCCCACCACCATCAAACTCACAACCATCCATCACCCACACCACCATCCATCACCCACAATACCATCCCATGACCCCACTTCACCAATCCTACCACCCTCACCACCAGTCCATTACCCTCACCACCATCACTCACCCTCACCATCCAGTACATCAACCCCCTCACTCACCATCCTTTTTAACTCCACTCACAACTCCACACCAGCAAGGAAGTGAGGAAGGGGAGTCCATCTGAAGGTGGCACAGATGGACTTCACCGGAAAACACAGTCCTTCACCTCCTAACCAGTCTCACATCACCTTAACCACCAGCACATAACCTCCCACCCAACAGCATCACCCTACCCCTAGTCTAGTCCGATCACCCTCACCACCAGTTCCATCACCCTCCCTACTAGTCGATCACCCGCTCCACCACCAGTCCATCACCCTCCGCAACCGTCAGTTCCATTCACCACCCTCACCACGAGTCCAATCACCCTCACACAACGATCCATCACCCTCTATCACCAGTCCATCACCAACACCACCACCCATCACCCCACACCACCAGCCAATCACCACCCACCACCAGCCATCACCCCACATCCCACAATTCCATTACACCTCCCACTAGTCGATCACAACCTCATCACCAGTTTCCATCCCAACAACCACCAGTACCATCACCACCTCACCGTTCAATTAATCCATCACCCACACCACCAGTCCCATCCACCCTCAACCACGAGTCCTCACACTATCACCACGAGTCAATCATCCTCACCACCCAGTCCATTACAAAACACCAAAAGTCCATCACCCGCACCACAACCACAATTCACCAGCAAGGAAGTGAGGGAAGTTTCATCTGAAGAGGTCACAGAATGGACCTTTCTGGAAACACATTCCTTTCACCCTCCCCACCATCCACCACCAGCCTCCATCAACCCTCACCGTTTGTTTTCCATCACCCTCACCACCCCAACCATCATCCTCAACCACGCAGTCCACACCAGGAAGGGAAGTGTGGAAAGGGAGTTCATCTGATAGGAAACCAAACAGATGACCCTCTGAAATACAGACCTTCCGGCGGCCCTCCCCCACCAGTCACACCATTCCCCAATAAACCCTCAACCCGTCAGTTGTCCATCACCCACATCCAAGAGTCCACACACTCAACCACAGACGTCGCATCACACCCTCAACAACCAGTCTAAATCACCCTAACCACACCACCATCACCAGCAAGGAAGTGAGGGAGTTTCATCTGAGAGGACACAGATGGACTTCTGGAAACACAGTCCCTTCACTCCTCCCCAACAGTCTATCAACCCCACACCACCATCAAACACCCTCAACCACCAATCCATCACCACACCACAAAGTCCATCACCCTCACCACAAATCCATCACGCTCTACCACCAGTCCCAACACCCTCTCCACAAGTCCACCCTCACCACCATACCCATCACATTCACCTCCAGTCCGAACACCCACCGCCACTATCCATCACTCTCACCACCATCATCCACCCTCACCACAGTCCCCATCAACCTCACCACCAGTCAAATCAGCAGCAAGGGAAGTGTGAAGGAAGTTCATCTGAGTGGACACAGAATGAACTTCTGGAAACACAGTCCTTCAACCCTCACCCCCCAGTCCCACCACCAGTCGATCACCCTCACAGGCAGTCCATCCACCCTGTACAACCACCAGCCCATCACCCCTCACCACCAGCCCATCAAACCCTCACCACCAACCACCAGCCATCACCTCACACAACCAGACATCCGAAGAAGCATAGTCCTTCACCCTCTCCCACCAGTCATCAAACTCACAACCAATCCATCACCCTCCAACCACCAGACCATCACCACAATCACCAGTCCAATCATTCAGCTCCTCAACCACCTCCTTCTAAACCCTCCACCCACAACACCATCACCAGCAAGTGAAGTGAGGAAAGGAGGTCATCCGAGGGACACAGAGGTAGCTAATCGGAAACACAGTCCTTTTAACCTCCCCAACAGTCCGAACACCCTCACCACCATTTCCAATCACCCACACCCACCAAGTCCAGCACCCACCTACCAGTCTCCCCACATCACCCTCACCCACTTGTCGAACACCCTCACCACCAGTCCCAATCACCCTCAACCGTCAGTCCATCACCCTCCCCACCAGTCAATCAAACTCACAGCCAATACCCATCAGACCCACACCACCAGTCCCATCACCCACAAATACCTGTCCATCAACCTCTCACACCACCAGTCCCCTATGATCCTCACCACCGAGTCCTTCACCCTCACCAACCAGTCCCCTTCACCCTCCCAAAAAGTCCATGACCCTCACCACCTAGACCATCACCCTCCACCACAGCCCACAACCCTCACCACCAGAACCATCACCCTCCCCCCACCATCCATCTCCCTCCCCACCAGTCCATCACACCCCTCCATCAACAGTCATCACCTTCACCACCCCATTCCCATTACCCACACACCAGTGATCACCCCACAACACCAGTCCATCCACTCAACCACTGATCCATCACCTCATCACAGACCATCACCCTCACCCCCACTAGTCCCAACAAAACTTCACACTAATCCATATCCACCACACACCCCACAGTACCATCCCCACAAATACCAGTCCATCACCCTCACCACCACTCCACCACCTCAACCTCCAGTCCCATCAACCCCTCACCACCAGAATCATCACCCTCACCACCAGTACATCACCCTCACCACCCAAGTCTTCACTCTCACCACAACACCATCACCAGCAAGGGAAGTGAGGAAGGGAGGTCATCTGAAGGGGCACAGATGGACTTCCGGAAACACAGTCCTTCACCCTCCTCACCAGTCCATCACACTCACCACCAGTCCATTACCCTCACCGTCAGTCCATCACCCTCACCACGAGTCCATCACCCTCACCACGAGTCCATCACCCTCATCACCAGTCCATCACCCTCACCACCGGTCTATCAAACTCACCACACCACCATCACCAGCAAGGGAAGTGAGGGAGTTCATCTGAGAGGACACAGATGGACTTCTGAAAACACAGTCCTTCACCCTCCCCAACAGTCTATCACCTACACCACCAGTCAATCACCCTCACCACCAGTCCATCACCCTCACCACCAGTCCATCACCCACACCACCATCCATCACCCTCCCACCAGTCCATCACCCACACCACCAGTCCATCACCCTCACCACAAATCCATCACGCTCACCACCAGTCCATCCCCCTCACCACCAGTCCATCACCACACCACCAGTCCATCACCCTCCCCACCAGTCCATCACACACACCACCAGTCCATCAACCCCACCACCAGTCCATCACCCTCACAACTAGCCTTTCACCCTCCACACCAGTACATCACCCTCACCACATGTCCATCACCCTCACCACCAGTCCACCACCCTCACCATCATTCCATCACCCTCACCACCAGACCATCACCCACTTCCTAGCCTAGCTCTAGAGAGGGTGTCATCTTCCTAGCCTCGCTCTAGAGAGGGTGTCATCTACCTATAGTCGCTCTAGAGAGGGTGTCATCTTACTAG
>NC_069432.1:44045645-44055001 GCF_026875155.1 Cherax quadricarinatus
TGTGTAAGTGTACTTTGTGTGTTACTAATATGGTTCTACACTCCAGTGTTACTACACAACTAATTTGTTATGTGTAAGTGGTACTTTGTGTGTTCTATAGGTTCTACTCTCCATTGTTACAACACTACAAATGTTATGTGTAAGTGTACTTTTGTGTGTTAACTAAATGTTCTACCTCTCCAGTGTACTACACTACTATTGTTTATTTTAAGTGTACTTTGTGTGTTACTATATGTTCTACTCCCCAGTGTACTACACTACAATTGTTATGTGTAAGTGTACTTTGTGTGTTACTATATGGTTCTACTCACCAAGTACTACACTACTATTGTTTTTGTGTACGTGTACTTGTGTGTTACTATTATGGTATCTACCTCCTCCAGTGTTACTACACTACTATAGAGAAAGTGACTTTTTTGTGCGTTAACAAACTAAGTCTTCTCAGTTACTAAACTGTTGTGTGTTACTAGAACCTACCTGTTCTTGTATGTTACTCTACCTTTGTTTTATTATACTCTACTCTGTACTCTTCATATTTTTGCTGTTCCTGTTTCTTGCGTAAAATTTTTCCGTTCCTTAGTTAACGTGCATGTTGTTATTGTTGACGTGCTTGTTGTATGTTGACGTCTTGTTGTATTTTAGACATGCTTGATGTATTGTTGACGTGCTTGTTATTGTTGACGTGCTTGTTGTAATTGTTGACGTGGCTGTTGAATTGTTGACGTGCTTGTTGAATTGTTGACGTGCTTGTTGTATTGTTGATCGTGCTTGTTTGTATGATGACGTGCTTGATGTATTGTTGACGTGGCTTGTTGTATTGTTGACCGTGCTTTGTTGTTATTGTTGACGTGCTTGTTTAATTGTTGAACGTGCTTGTTGAATTGTTGACGTGCTATGTTGTATTGTTGACGTGCTGTTAATTGTTGACGTGCTTTTGTATTGTTGACCGTGCTTGTTGAATTGTGACGTGGCTTGTTGAATTGGTTGACGTGCTTGTTGTTAATGTTGACTTGCTTGATGTATTTTGTCGTGCTTGTTGAATTGTTGACGTGCTTGTTTTGAATTGTTGAAGTGCTTGTTTTGTATTGTTGACGTGCTTGTTGTATGTTGACATCTTGTTGTATTGTGACGTGCTAGTTGTATTGTTGACGTCTGTTGTATTGTTGACGTGCTGTTGTATTGTTGACGTGGCTTGTTGTATTGTGACGAGCTTGTTGTATTGTTGACGTGCTTGTTGTATTGTTGACGTGCTTGTTGTATTTTGACGGCTTGTTGTATTGTTGACGTGCATGTTGTATTGGTTGACGTGCCTTGTTGTATTTTGACGTGCTTGTTGTATTGTTGACGTGTATTGTTTATTGTTGACTGCTTGTTGTATTGTTGACTTTCTTGTTGTATTGTTTAACGTGCCTTGTTGTATTGTTGACTTCAGCTCAAATTCCCACATGATGTTTACTACAACTTTCAAATTTTCCCACTGCACTTTCTCCAGCAGTCCTCTCTCACACTGGCACTTATATCTCTCACACTGGCACTTATATCTCTCACACTGGCACATATATCTCTCACACTGGCCACTTTATATCTCCTCACAACCTAACATTTTTTTCTTATAACTCTCACACTGGGCACTTATATAATCTCACACACTGGCCCTTAATATCTCTCACACTGGCACTTAAATCTCTCACACTGGCACTTATATCTCTCACACTGGCAATTATATCTTCTCACACTGAGCACTTTAAATCTCTCCCAACTGGCATTCTTATATCTCTCACAACTGACACTTATATCTCTCACAACTGACACTTATATCTCCACACGACACTTATATCTCTCACAACTGGCACTTATATCTCTCACACTGGCACTTATAATTATCTCTCACACTGGCACTTATATCTCTCATCACGGCACTTTATCTCTCACACTGGCACTTATATCTCTCACACTGACACTTATATCTCTCACACTGGCACTTATATCTCTCACACTGGCACTTATATCTCTCACACTGGCACTTATATCTCTCACACTGGCACTTATATCTCTCACACTGGCACTTATATCTCTCACACTGGCACTTATATCTCTCACACTGGCACTTAATCTCTCACACTGCACTTATATCTCTCACACTGCACTTATATCTCTCACACTGGCACTTATATCTCTCACACTGGCACTTATATCTCTACACACTGGCACTTATATCTCTCACACTGCACTTATATCTCTCACACTGGCACTTATATCTCTCACACGGCACTTAATCTCTCCACTGGCACTTATATCTCTCACCTGCACTTATATCTCCTCACACTGGCACTTAAATCTCTCACACTGCACTTATATCTCTCACACTGGCACTTATATCTCTCACAGTGGCACTTATATCTCTCACACTGGCACTTATATCTCTCACACTGGCACTTATATCTCTCACACTGGCACTTATATCTCTCACACTGGCACTTATATCTCTCACACTGGCACTTATATCTCTCACACTGGCACTTATATCTCTCACACTGGCACTTATATCTCTCACACTGGCACTTATATCTCTCACACTGGCACTTAATCTCTCACACTGGCACTTAATCTCTCACACTGCACTTATATCTCTCACACTGCACTTATATCTCCACACTGGCACTTATATCTCTCACACTGGGCACTTATATCTCTCACACTGGCACTTATATCTCTCACACTGGCACTTATATCTCTCACACTGCACTATATCCTCACACTGCACTTATAATCTCTCACACTGTCACTTATATCTCTCACACTGGCACTATAATCTTCACACTGCACTTTATATCTCTCACACTGGCACTTATATCTCGTCAATCATTCTTAACACTTATATCTCTCACACTGGCACTTATATCTCTCACACTGGCACTTATATCTCTCACACTGGCACTTATATCTCTCACACTGGCACTTATATCTCTCACACTGGCACTTATATCTCTCACCTGGCAAAATTTTAACTCTCACACTGGCATTTTAATCTCTCACACTGGCACTTAAAATCTCTCACACTGGCACTTATATCTCTCACATATGCACGTATCATCCAACACTAAAATTTATCAACATTTATAAAGTTATATAATATAACTATAATTAGTAAAATGTGGTAAACAGAATATAGATAATTATGAAGTGCTATTTAAATATTTCAAAACACAATATATAAATATTATTTGCCAAGCAAATTAACTTTATTCATCAAATAATAAAAGTTAAATAAAAGTATTATTAAAAATATCAAATAAAATTAATGGAAATATTAACTATAATAAGTTAATGTATATTATGTACAGTATATTATGTACAGTATATTATGTACAGTATATTATATACAGTATATTATGTACAGTATATTATGATAATATCAATATATTCACATATACTGATATTATCTATCAAACAGCGCTCCATCAACAGTGCAGCTTTGACAGCAGTGCTGCTTTGAAACAGCAGGGGCTGCTCCGACAGCAGGTGCTGCTTTGACAGCAGGTGCTGCTTTGACAGCAGGTGCTGCTTTGACAGCAGGTGCTGCTTGACAGCAGGTGCTGCTTTGACAGCAGGTGCTTTGCTTGACAGCAGGTGCTGCTCCGAAAAAGCAGGTGGCTGCTATGACAGCAGGTGCTGCATGAAAAGCAGGTGCTGCTTTGACCCGCAGGGGCTGCTTTGACAGCAGGTGCTGCTTTGACAGCATTGCTGCTCCGACAGCAGTGTCTGGGATTTCTGAACAGCAGGTGCTGCTTGAAAGCAGGTGCTGCTTTGACAGCGGTTTCTCTGACAGCAGGTGCTGCTCTGACAAACAGGTGCTGCTCTGACAGCAGGTGCTGCTCTTTACAGCAGGGGCTTGCCTCCCCAGACCATCAGGTGCTGCGTAGAAAACACACACCGAGATTTAACCCCAAAAAATCTTTCTTCTATTCACTAGTTTAGAAGTTTGGCAAAACATGAAGTGTAACATAGACTAGAACACAGACATTTTTCACAAGTATGTTTACAGTCTGGACGAGTAATAATCATTACATAATGACATAGAACATAACTGACTTAATACCTGCCGAACCATTAAATTAATCAGCTTGTCTAATTCCAAAGCCAGTTTAATTCACCAAAAAAGTTACATCACATAAAGTACTCAAGACTCGCACAAGTATCAAGGTGTGCAACGCACTAACAAACAAGAGATAACAGATAACTTATCAGAGATGGTCCACACAATAGTACATTCACATAACGTACACGCACAAAAGGTAGTACCTGAGTACGTGACATAGTGGATGTACTTGTGTGAACGTGGCATAATGGATGTATTTTTGTGTGTATATGGCATGGTAGATAGGTTTGTGTGTGTACGTGGTAGGGGCGTGTTATTACGGGGCATGGAGATTTTTCTTGTGTGTACTAGCATGGTGAATTCTTTTTAAAGTCGTACATGGGGATGAAGTATGAGGTCGTGGTTTTTTGTTGTTAAATCATCAGAAGACCTTAGAAAATTTACGAAAAGGGTTATACGCATGTATGTTTGGTGTGATATTGGGACATGACGCTTTATTCGTTGGATAAACGTGTGTTTTTTCGGACGTGGGGAGATGCGAAATGTGTAGCGTTGTTAGGTTACACAATGTGCATTTGTGTACCAAGCGCCTTTGCACTCATAAAACAAAAAGTTTTGGAAAATTTTAGTGGGCAAGAACCTATTTGAGGGGAAAAACGCAGTGTAAGAGAGAGTGTTGCGAAGGTGCAGTGGGAAAATTGAATTTTCTTGTGTAAACAACGGTGTGGAATTTTTAGCTGACGTCCAAACAACAAGCACGCCAACAAACAACAAGCACGTCAACAATACAACAACACGTCAACATAAAACAACACCCAAAATACAACAAGCACGTCAACAATACAACAAGCACGTCAACAATACAAAAGCACGCAACAGTACAAAAAGGCACGCAACAATACAACAAGCACGTCACAAAACAACAAGCACGCCCAAAAATACAACAACACGTCAACAATACAAAAAGACGCAACAAAAAACAAGCACGCAACAACACAAAAGCACGTCAAAAAACACAACAACACGTCACAATACAAAAACACGTCAACATACAACAAGCACGCAAACAATACAACAAGCACGTCAACAATACAACAAGCACGTCAACAACCAACAACACGTCAACAACACAAAAACCGTCAACAACACACAAGCACGCAACAATACAACAACACGTCAACAATACAACAAGCACGTAAACAAACAAAAAAGCACGTCAACAAAAACAAGCAAGCCCAAACAGAAAAAGGAAATAAAATTACGAAAAAACCTAAAACACAGAAAACCAAGAATACAATAAGACAATATCATTAAAGGTACGAAACATGCAAAAACAAGGTATAATAAAAGAATAGACATAACGCACAAAAAAAAATCACTCTCAGTAAAGAGTAACCCTCAAATACAACAAAATAGTAACACACAGGAAAAGTGCAGTTAACAAAAAAACAGACAGTAACCACAGAAAAGTGCAGTTACACATAAAAACAGTACAGTAACACACAAGAAAAGTGCTTTTACACATAAAAACGTACAGTAACACACAAGAAATTTTTAAGGAACGTAAATAACGAGCAACAGACCATTTACCAAAACAAGTACCGCACAAGAACCACAAATAATACAGTAATATAGGGGAACAGGGGGAGCAACATTCTAATACAAAAAGGAACAGAAACAAAAAACAGAGAGTTCTAGCAGCCAGGTTTTGGGGATCACCAGTTGAAATTTTTTTTTGCAAGAGATCGAGCTCAAAAAATGCCTTATTTCTTCCCAGAATTTTTTTTTTTTTTTGTCTCTGTGCTGCGAATATTTTTTCGAGAAATAAAGAAAGCAAGATAACAGACGTGAAGAAAAACCCCAAAGAAGATAACAATGTAAAATAACAGACTAAATAACAGACGTGAAGAAACAAAGAAATAACAACGTGAAGAAAATGAAGATAAAAAACGGAAGATAACAACGAAATAACAAACGTGAAGAAACAACGTGACGAAAACAACGAAGATAACAAACCCCTGAATATAACGACTAAAAAAAAACGTGACGTAACGACGAAGATAACAAAACGGAAAAAACAGACGTGAAGTTAACAGACAAAAATAACAAACGTGAAAATAACAGACTGAAAACAAACGTGAAGTTAACAAACGGAAAATAACAGGCGTGGAAGATAACAGACAAGATAAAGGGAAGTAACAACAAAAAGATAAAGACGTGAAAATAAAGACTGATGATAACAGACGAAAATAACAGACGTGAAATAAAATGAAAATAACAGACAAGATAACAACGGAAAAAACAGATGTGACGATAACAGACGAAATAACAAAAGAAATAACAGACGTGAATTTTAAAAGACAAGATAAAAAATCGTGAAGATAACAGACTGAAGAAACAGACGAAGATAACAAACGGAAGATAACAAAGTAAGTTAACAAACGTGAAAAACAAACGGAAGTTAACAAACGTGAAGATAACAGCCCCCCGAAGATAACAGACGAAGATAACAAACGTGAAATAAAAGACTGGAGAAACGACGTAAGAAAACGGAAAATAACAACGACGTAACAAAATGAAGATAACAGACGGAAGATAAAAGACGAAGATAACAGACGTGAAGATAACAGACGGAAATAAAAACGAAAATAACAAAAAGTAAATAACAACGGAAGATAACAGACGAAGTAAAATGTGAAGATAACAGACGTGAAGATAACAGACGAAGATAACAAAATGAAGATAACAGCGTGAAAACTGAAAAACTAATAAGTTGGTAGAATTACCGACATATGAAAGTAAAAGGGCAAATGCAACTAATTGACATTTTATTTGGCAAACGTTTTTCCCCTCCAGGGGTTTTTTTCAAGAAAGCTTGACAAAGCTCCTGGGAGCGAACGTTTCCACAATAAAAATGTCACATTTGTTTCCTTGTTCTTTTATTTACACATAAAAACACAAAGTGAGACTTTCTTTAAATTTTTTCTATTAATTCTTTTCTTCCATAAGATAATTCATAAGGGATTTCTTGCTGTACTAAAATAATTTTTGTCAATTGTCACTTCCTTTTTAAATCCCATTTATAATTAAGGGTATCTTAAATACTTTTACTAATACACATAAACAAACTATACTAAAGCATATCTGACTATACCAAAATATTCGATGCAATATACAATTTTCACCTCAGTCACATTTTTCAGAAATTCTTTCAATTTACTTAACAATTTCCATACTTCCCTCATGTCTGTGAAGTAATTTAGTTTCTAACTCCGTGTGAGACAGTGTAATATGTCAGGAAAAAGGGCACCGAGAGGGTAATGTTACAAATAAAATAATGAACCCCAAACGGGGAATTCGAGTTTATATGCATCGTAGACGTGATGAAAGTATTATGTATCTTCAAGTTGTGATGTGCCTGTTTGGGGTGTGTGCAAATTAAATATAATATATTTTATAATATATATATATATATAAATATTAAAATATATATATATATAATACATAATATATATATAATATATATTTGTGTGTTGTTGTGCCTGTGTTGTGTTGTGTGTGTGTGGGGTGGGGTTTGTTGTGTGGTGGTGTGTGTTGTGGTGTGTGTGGTGTTTGTGTGTTTTGTGTGTGTTGGGGGTGTGTGCCCGTGTTGTGCCTGGTGTGTGTGTGTTTGTGGGGGGTGTGTGTGGTGGGTGTGTGTGTGTGGTGTTGGTGTGTGTGTGTGTGTGTGTGAGCCTGTGTGTGTTGTGTGTTTGGGGTTGTGTGGTTATTTCCTACAACTCGCCCTTCCAAAAAACTTTTAAAAGTCTTCTTTGCTTTATCTTTTACAGGTTTTTTTTTCGACTGTCAAGCTTTACAACTTCACTCTCTAAAAATAACTTGAAAAATTTAAAACAACATTTTTCTTACGTTTTAAATTTCCACTAGTCCATCACCCCGTCCACACCCCACCTACCAGTCCATCACCACACCACCCTCCATCACCCCACCAACCCCGTCCACACCATCACCACCAAGCCATCACCCTCACCACCAGTCCATCACCCTCACCCCCCATCCCCTCACCCTAACCACCAACAATCACCCTCACCACAACACCATCACCAAAAAACGAAGTGAGGAAGGGGGTTCAAACAAGGGGCCCCCAGATGGCTTCTGGGGACATGGAATAGGGGAAAAAAGCACACACAAACCCGCACCAGTCCATCTCCCCACCACCAAACCCACCCCACCACCAGTCCTCACCCTCACCACCATCCAAACACCTCACCACCCGTCCATCACCCTCACCACCAGTCCATAACCAGCAAAGGGGAAATGTGGAAGGAGTTCATCTGAGGGGGCACAGAAGGACTTCTGGAAGCATAGTCCCTTGACCCCACCACCATTTTACCCCTCACAACCCGTCCATCACCCTCAGCAACATCCATAAAACCCCACCACCCTCCCTCACCAACAAGGGATATGGGAAGGGGGGTTCTCTGGGGCAAGATGGATTCTGGAAGCATAGACCTTGATCCTCCCCACCAGTTTCATCACCCGCACCACAGTCCATCACTCTCCCCACCAGTCCCTCACCCCACCACCATCCATCACCCTCACCACCATTCATCACCCCCACCACCATCCACACCACAAGGGAATGTGGAAAAGGGGGGGGGTTTAACTGAGGGGACACAGATGGGCTTCTGGAAGCATAGTCCTTCACCCTTCCTACCAGTCCCTCACCAGTCCCTCACACTCACCACCATCCATCACCCCCCACCACCAGTCCACACCCACACCACCAACCCCACCCTCACCACCAACCAAAACACCCCCCCTACCAGCCCATCCACTCACCACCATCATCACCAACCACCAGACCACACCCCCCCACCAGACCACACCCTCCCTACCAGTCCTACCTCACCACCGTCCATAACCCCCAAACCCCCATCCATCACCCCACCCCAGTCCATCACACTCACCACCCCCACACCCACACCACCAGTCCATCACCCACACCACCAGTCCATCACACTCACCCCCATCCATCACCCTCACCACCAGTCATCATCCCACCACCAGACCTCACCCCCCCACCAGCCATCCCCCCCACCATCCATCACACTCACCCCCATCCATCACCCACACCACCAGCCCTCACCTCACCACCGCCATCACACTCACCACCATCCCCACCCACACCACCATCCACACACTCACCACCGTCCATCACCCTCACCACCAGTCCATCACCCACACCACCAACCCC